>JAJJMA010308231.1:0-10553 GCA_023529015.1 Papaver nudicaule
GCCAATAAACAACACAACCAACTGGTCATTAGCTAGCTTTTTTTTTTTACTCAGCAATAATAGATTTTATTAACTCAAATAGGAATCCCAAGATACAAACACAAGAACCCATACAGGGAAAAATAACAAAACACAAACTAAAGGGCACTAACTAAATCTGTAGTATTTTTTATCGGGCATTTCAATGCTAGAAAGGAAAGCAGGCCTATTCGAATACACATTTACATCCCCTCTAGGCAAGGAGACAGCATTCTTAGCAAGAGTATCTGCTGAGAAATTTACTTCTCTGTAACTGTGGACAAATCCCCATTCCTGAACCATGCTGCAGAAAGTATTCCACCTTGTGATTGCAAACCAAGGTAATTGAGAAGATCTGAAAGCCAAAATTACTGCCTTTGAATCAGTACGAAACAGAACTCTTCTATGGCCATTTCTAACTGCCCATTCTCCACCATTTATAACAGCTAGAACTTCAGCAAGTAATTTGTTGCAACACCTAAACCTCCTTCAACTGCAATTACCACCTCACCAATACTATTGCGCCCAATGAATCCATAACCCGCATCACCTGGATTCCCTCTAGAAGCTCCATCACAGCAGATGAGAATTTGATGTTGTAATGGCAATTCAAAGAATATTACTTTTACATGCAAACTCTTGACACTCCTCACTTTTCATGCCAAACTGTTTAAGAATATTAAGGTCATAGGGAGAATTCCACATTTTCTTCTTCATCCTTACTTCACTATCACCTGTAAACTTAATAATTTTCTTCTTTATAGATTCCAGATTAAAAACAGCTGACTCAAAAATCATCTTGTTCCTTGTAAACCACAGCTCTCTCATTGTCACAAAAGCTGCTACCCTCCAAACTTCTTTGACAGCAGGACTTTTAGAATCAGCTAGATGCAACATTTCTTCAAATCACCTAGGATTAACAAAACTGAAGAGACCACGAAGCCACTGCCAGATAATCTCATTATAGTTGCAGTACCATAATATATGATCAAGGTTCTCTTCAGAGTTTTTACAGAAAATACATCTAGAGGCTAGCTGGATTTTTCTCTTCTTAACATTCTCATCAGATGCTACAGCCCTTCTTGCCAACTTCTAGACATTACTGGCAACACTTGGATGGACACTAGGATGCCACACTTTTGCTGTCCAATGTAAAACAGGGAATTTTTGCCTTATGAGATCTATAGCTGAAGAAACATTAAATTGACCTGTTATGTTGCCAATCCAAACTCTCATGTCTCCTTTGTCATCCAATGTAGGTAATTCTTCAACAGTAATCATTTCCAGCAATTCACTAGGAATAACCCACTCCCCCTCTAATAGAATATCAGAAACTTTCATCTCAGGGTGATGCAGCATATACTGGTTATGAGGAAACAATTCTTTGAGAGGCTCTTCTTTAATCCAAATGTCATTCCACAAAGATATATTACTCCCTTCACTTACCAGCCATCTACTCCCATTGAAGACATCCAATTGTACCCATTTCATAGCAGGCCAAATAGAGGATTTCTTATAGTATGTAATCCAATTACCCTTGCTGTCTTTGTATTTATCTTGAAGGAATCTAGACCATTCATCATCTCCATTTTGCATCTTCCAAAAAAACTTCATCAACATTGCTCTATTAATATCTTCTAATCTTCTAATACCAAGCCCCCCTTCTCTGATTGGTGAACAAACATACTCCCATTTGAAAGTAACCAATTTTCTTACTGTATGATCACCAGCCCATATAAAATTTCTGATGATTTTCTCACATTCTTTCAAAACTTTGACAGGCCATTTGTACACTGACATTGTATAGATTGGAATACTATTTAGCAAAAACTTCACCAAAATTAATCTTTCTTGAAAGGATAACATTTTACCTTTCCATCCAGCCAACTTAGATTACAACATCTCCACAACATTCCACACATGAACTGATCTTATGCTACCAGGAATTAGATAAACTCCTAGATACTTGTCAGGAAATGAAGCAATATTCATATCGCACAGATCAGCTATTTGATGTTTCCTCATATTACTAGTTCCACCAACAAAGCATTTGCTTTTCTCCATACTCACTATTTGACCTGATGTTTGCTGGTACTTCTTCAATATCTCTAGAAGTCTTGTCACATTTCTTCTTTCCCAATTACAAAAAAGAAAAATATCATCAGCAAAGAAAACATGGGTTGGTTGAACTCCTTTTCTGTTGACCATAGGTTTTAGCTTGCCTGTTTGAACCATTTTAGTAAGTAATATGCTAAGGCAATCTTCTGCAATCACAAATAATATGGGAGAGAGAGAGGGTCTCCTTGCCTCAACCCTCTACTAACTGGAAAATATCCTTCAGGTCCTCCATTGACCAACACTGATATTTTTGCAGACTTCAGTAAGATGTGCAGCCACTGAATGAAGCTAGAAGAGAATCCAAAACATTCAAGCACCTTAAACATGAACTTCCAACTTAAGGAATCATAGGCCTGTGTTTATCAATCTTCAACCCAACATTACCCCCTCTCCTCTTAACATCCAATTCATTAACAAGCTCAGATGCAAGGACTATTTGTTGTTGAATTGTGCTCCCTCTAATAAAAGCACCTTGCTGAGAAGAAACAATTTTATCCACAATTTTGCCCACTCTAGAGGTATAATCTTTGTTATAACTTTAAAACTGAAGTTGAATTGCTTTCTTAGCATTTGGAACTTTAGGCAACAACTTCAAAAAATTTGAATTAAGTCCAGCTGGAATGAATTTCTTCTCCCAACAAAATTGAATTGCTTTAATGAAATCACTGCCAATGATCTTCCATGCACATCTGTAAAACCAATCAGGAAAGCCATCCGGCCCTGGTGCACTATCAGGATTCATGTCATGTACTGCCTGTTTTATTTCTTCTGCTGTAGGATCCTTATCTAACATTGAATTTTCTTCTGAAGTAATTAAGGCTGGAATAGCAGAGAATAATTCATCTTCAAATATGACATTTTGTTATCTGAATTTGTTTTCAAAGTACTGAACTAAGGTTCTAGAAATATCAGTATGATTTGTAACCATATTACCTTCCTCATCCTCAAGTTCAATGATTGCATTCTGAGCTTGTCTAATTTTCAGACTAGTATGAAAAAAAATTGTATTTGCTGCACCTTCTTTCAACCAGCTAATTCTAGCTTTCTGCTGCAGAATCTCCCTATATTGATTCTCTAAAACTTCATGCTTATTTCTTGGTAGATTTAGTTGGGTAAGCAGTTGATTATTACTTGGGTCATTATCAGAAGCCATAGTTGCATCACTTACTTCTTTTTCTGCTTCTTGAATTCCCTTTCTCACATCTCCAAAGACTGACCAATTCCAATTTTTCAAATCAACTTTCAACTTTTTCATCTTGCTCATAAAAATAAAAATTTCATTACCCCTGACCTCTTCACTCCAAGATTGTCTAATAATATCTAGGAAACCAGTGTGAGAAGTCCATACCTTAAGAGCTCTGAAAGGAGTATTTGAAGGCTTGGGAACATCTGCATTGGCACCATATAGAACACCATGATCTGACACACCTCTTACTCCCACCTTATACCCCCAACTTGGGAACATGTTCAACCATTGAGCATTGAATACAACCCTATCTAAATTGCAAAGAATCCTCTTTAAACCAGCCTTGTTATTACACCATGAAAATTCTAAACCTTTTTTAGGAGCCTCAATAAGACTACAATTGTTTAAACAATCACTAAATTTTGTCATTGATATACTAAGAGGAGATAATCCTCCCCTTTTCTCATCTCTTCTTAAAACAGTGTTAAAGTCTCCTATAACAAGCCAAGGATTATTTAAAGCACTAATATTCACTGGCTCTTCCCATAATTCTCTTCTATCAATTGTTTTACAGGCTGCATGAACTCCTGTAATCAAACATCCACCAAACTCAACAGTAATTGCCTGATTGGATTCTGATACAATTCTAGGGGCACCAATAGAAGCATTCCACATGATCCAGAGATTGTCTTTCCTTGTATCAGAAGAATTATGAATTAAACCATGATGCATACCTTGCAGTCTTAACTGTTTACAGAAATCTTCAGAAGCAGTAACTTTAGGATCAGAAATTATAACTAAAGAAGGACAAAAAGATCTAACTAAACTTCTTAGTTTGTCTTTGGCTTTAAGTCTCCTTAAGCCTCTAACATTCCAATAGAGAGCTCTCATTTGAGTTTTGATGTTTGAGAAGGACTAGTATTCCCTCTCAGATTTTCTTTTAAAGCTAAATCCTGTTTTGCTTTCTGAGTTCTAGTACAGATAATACTTGCTAAGGTAGGGGGTAATTTCCTACTAGCCACTTGTAAACTGACATTACCAGAAGAAGTACCTATTTTCTCTATAATTGGTGAAAGCTGCAAGGAGGAGTAACATGAACAACTGAATTTGAAGCAGTACTTGTTGCAACCTTTAAAATCTTTGGAACTGATAATGTTGGAAATTCAGAATGTGAATTAAATTTTTCCTCATCCATTCCCTGTAAACACTGAAATTTTCCTGATGATAGTTCACCAGAAGAATTAGTTTCTATCACCCCATCTTCAATTGCATCTTCAAAAACTGATTCACCTACTTGCTTAGCTATAGAATCATCATATAAATGGTTATTACAGATATCAAATTATTTATCCTCTTCAGTTCCCGCTATAACTTCTTTACTACCATTTCTTTTTTTTTTTGTCTATAAACCCTGTGAGTTTTTTTTTGGTACCTCATTTTGCATTGCCACCCTCTTCTTAATCCTACAATCATACTCAATATGGCCAATAGCTTTACAATGTCCACAAAATCCAGGAAGCTTTGGAATGAAGACTTTTTGATTGAAACCACCAAATTTATCCTCAACCCAAATTTCAAAATCAATTGGTAGAGCTAAATCAATTTCAACAAATACACTGGCATAAAAGCCAGCAGATCTCTTCAAAGTTGTTTCATCTACTTTTATTGGTCTACCAATAGCACTTGCAATCTTCATCACAATCATTTCCTTCCAATACTCCATTGGTAAATTCGGGAAGTGAACCCAAACAAACGCTGTTGTACTTTTCTGATTAGATGGAACAAATTTTGCTTCCCACTCCTTGAGCCTAAGAGTTTGAGTTTCAACTACCCAATATCCTTCCCAAATATGTTTTATATCCTCTTCATTTTCCAGCTGAATGATGAAGAAACCTTTACCAATTGGAATTAAAGATACATTACCTGATAATTTCCATTGATTCTTAAGCGATGCTTCCGCAATCTCAAATTTCAGCTTCACAAAATCCAGACGTCCAATTAAGCTAAACTTCCATTCATCCACACTTTTTTCAATGGCATCATCCTCAATACGAATCGAAGATCTCCCAGATCTTTTTTCCGGAGAAGAATTAGAATTACCAATAGTTGACCTAAAATTAGATTCCATGAAACCCTGATTTCCAGAAGATCTTTGATAACTTTCAGACATAATTAATACACCGAACAGTTAGAAACATAACTCCAATCATTGAAGAACAATTACTTCTACTCACAAACCTGGAATCAATACCGAAATCTCTGACGAGAGCGGAGTAGATCTGAAAAATCGCCTTTGACCAATCGCCAAAAATCACCTCTCTGAGTTGACCCGTGTTTATCATTAGCTAGCTAGATTGCGCACCAAAATTAGCTACATTTGAATCCCTCTTACTAGTCAAATGTATTTCTCGATGCAATCAATCCCTATAAAAACAATAAAAATATGTCCATTACATCTACTAGATTTTATCCAACCATACTGTTAAATGTTGATGAGCCTGGAGTCCAGCTTAATTTAAGTTGGTTCAAGTAAAACTAACATTCAATTCAGAAAAAGTAAAACTAACATCACGTTTGTTTGCATCTGAATTGGGATTTGGATCTGAGTTGGCCTCTGACTTGGTCTGAATCAGTCAGACTATTTGTTTTCAATTTAGTCTAACCTCTAATTCACCATCTGATTTAGATCTAATCTCTGACTCTGATCCATTTCACTCAGATAAGAAAATGTCATTGACTCGTTGGTCCAAACCACTGAGTCGCTTGAAAAGTCTAAATTGACCCTTCTTCACACAGACTCTTTAAAACAAACACATTTTTAGAGTCATATTTCACTCACCCATATCTAAATTAAGTTAGGTGATTCTTGTCGGACCGAGACTTACCCAGATCTATCAGACCTTAAAAAAATGATGTAAATGCATTAGATGTTCTATGGTAAAGGAGACAAAGGAGATAATAATGGTTACACTGATAAATGAAAGATAAAAAGAGGCAAACATAACACTAGACATGGGCACTAGTACTTACTGTTCCTGAATAAATCCTCGGCTTAATCAGTAAGGGGAATAATTGGAAAGCATAGTACTGCTTGACCAATCATGTGAATGACACTGTACTGTCATACATAGAGTCACCTCTATGTACTTAAAGTGTATGCCCTGTACTTGGGGTTGTTTTAGTAGCACCTGAACCGGTAAAGAATTTGATATCGACGAGTTTCGAACTCAGATCAATGGTATCATCACCAAATGATTTTACCACTATACTACAGTGACATCAACAGCCTTTACGAAAATCGTAATGCAGCATTGAAAATGTCAAGTTTGATGAATTTTAATGGCAATCCGAGTAAAATTAATGGTATGGACTTTAAAGTAGTACTTTGGTTCTGCATATACAATATCCATATGCAACCATACTGTCGATCCGGCAGTTTTATCATTGCAAACTGGTCTTAGTTCTTCAATAAACATACTGAATAATTCGACATTGATATCTCATTATAAACTTACGTCAAAAATAGATTATACCAGTAATCCAAAAATGCAAATTTGAAAGAAATATATGAAATTCGTCAAAAAAAAAAAAAAAAATTGAATCAAGGTTTTTGTTTCGTGGTGTATGTACAAATGCACTATCCAGTTAAGCTGATCATATTGATATAAGAATCATCAGATGTTAAGAGTCGCAGCAGTCATTCCAACATACGAGCATCGTAACGCATTGCCGAAGTATATAAAATCTTGCCCTTTGCTCTTTCACTAACCGGTTACATTTCTGCCCGAACGATTTACATGGCATTCCAAAACTTCGTGCACAAGAACTGGTCTTAGCTTCTTTGATCCCCATCAAAAATTTAGTGAAGTTTCTGCTTCTTTCTTGTTTTGTCTAAGTTGTCTTCTCCTTGTTTTCTCTTTTCAAGTGAGTAAGTGACTAGATTAGTGGCAGTAGCTGAAGGAGGGTGAAGGGTTATGCTATTTATAGAAGTAGAGAATGGAAGCTGAGGAATGAGTGTTTTATCATTTACCTCTTCAATCTTCGTAGAGCATAACGAGGTAACGTAACATACTTTTGACATTTTAAAATTACTTTTACTTGGTTTTTGTTTTGACAAGGAAGGACCATCTCTCCCAATCTATACATATTAATTTCTTGCCATAGTGCCTTGGTGGTACGGAGAGTTCATGGGAGCCCCCAAGAAATCTAAGTTACGTTTACTTGAGTGTTTTGGGAAATTGCTTTGTACTTATTTCTTCTTTTGTAGACTTGGAAAAAATGTTTGGGCACTAATTCTTCTGTTAAAGTGCGATCAAAAGACTAGTACTTGTTAGAGTATTGATGATTGAATTTAGCATTTGAAGTTTGCATTATTAATTGGTAAAAGAGAAACAGTCTTTTTTTTATGGAAGACCGTGCATTAGAGACAACAAAAGAAAAACCGAGACTATTTAAGGATTGATTATGTTAAAACCGATGGTAAAATAGGATGGGTGACAAATATAATGATCAAAAGTGCTACATTGAAACTCTAATCACTTTTATTTTCTTAGTATGATCGGAAATAATAGATTTACTGCGAAACCTAACTAGTTAACCGCTCAAAATCACGGTGTTTGGCCGACCAAAAAAAGGCAACAAAAAAAATGACATTAGCGATAAGCAACGCTTATTTCTGTTTCAAAACAATTCAGCAACAGTGTTCACCGTCACCATTAAGGAACACTTATATCCGTTGCAAATAAACTGTTATTAGAAAGTGGATTAATCCGGACCCGACCCATGGGTTCGTCTTCTTCGCCCGCGTGTCGACCCGTATGTGACCTGTATTTCTGTTATAACAAAATTGCAGAATTTCGTCATTTTTCATTTTCGAATTCGTTCAAATTATCATCTGTTGTTGCTCGATTCAGTCATTTCGTTAGAATGGTTTTGTGTTAATCTTTGTTTTGTAGAAGAAATTGGAAAAAATTTGATCAAAATCGATCAAAAATTGATGGAATGTGATGAAATTGTGATGAAATTGATGATTTCGTTCCTTACACATTTCGTTCCTTACATCTAATTGCGTTGATGACAGATTACACCCCAGTCACCCTATAGAAGGCCTCCCTAAAGGTCGGCCAATAATTGAAAACACATTATTTTCACCACTGGTAAGCAAATGCCGAACAAGTGAAGCATTTTCTGTTGTACATGTCCCTCCCGTCTTAAAAGATAATCTCATTAACATTTTCACATAAAATAGAATACTGATGAATTCCAAATTAAGGTCGTAGAACAGTAAACTGAGAGACTGCGGCTGAATCATAGAAAGAAATTGTACGATTAGAACAAAATAAAAGATGGAAGAGTTTTTCCTCTACATTGGCATTCATTATCAAGTGGAGTAATATAATGGTATAGTTTGTGAGAATCGAGGAAGGAAGAAGAATACTCTATCTGACCAAGAGTGATATTCACTCCATGGACCACCACCCATTTTGATACTGCCAATAAAAGACATGATTAACTGGCTAAGATGAGATTATGCATCAAAATTAGCTTGACTGGCTATTAGCAAGATGAGATTATGCATCAAAATTAGCTTAATTCCTTAAAAAATATACACGCAAGTCCAATGATTTTCTCAAATCCTTAAGAGATCAATAAAAATATGCCAACTGCATCCTAATTTGTCCATACTGTAATATGTTAATGAACCCATGGATCCAGCTCAGTTCTACTTGGCTTGGGTAAAAACAATTACTTGACGCGTTATGGTACAACAATTACAGATGAGAAAATAATGGAGATACCAAGAGGAAGCACAATACTAGACATGGGCAGCACTACTTACTATCAGTATTTACTACTACTGACTCTATGGATCCTCTGCAACAAATGGAAAAAAACATGACAGATTATGATGAATTTCACGTGAAGTGTGTAGGAAAGAATGTAGACAAAGGATTCAGGATTTAATGTACATGTAACATAGTCATTGTCAGAATTCAGCATCCATCCAACTTGAACTGTAAGATTATTGGAAATAATGTTCAGTTCTGCTCTTTTATATAACAACTGCACAGATCAGAATACATGGCATGGTTATACAGTGTGATCCTTCATGCGAGTTCAAATTCTTCTTCTGACCCTTACTATAAATGGTTTTGCACAGAAACAGCAAGTACTGCATTTGCCTGGTAATACACAGACGCACACAGTCACATAATCTGCATGGTAATTGATTCCCAGTAAGACCTTCAATGGCATCACCCACAGGTAGTACGTGTACACGCGTCCCATATCTCACATTGGGGCACTCATGAATTGAAACATCAGCTACAGAAATATAGATGGTTTCCTTTTTTTTCCCTGAACGTTGGACACAAAAGGATAAGAAATTTAAAACCACAACAAACACATACAACCGCGATATAAAGTTCTTAAACTTCAATCTAGCTGAAGTCATAGTGGACACAGTAACGAGTCCTAACGTTCATATATCCTTATCATAACTCAGACACAAAGTACTTATAACCGAATCTAGCAGAACGCAGATATAGCATTGAGTCCAAAAGTTCATGAATGCATATACCCAGTCGTAATATTCTTGAACAGAATAACAAATCCACCTCCTTTCCAGGATTCAAAATAAATTGTTACAAGAATATATGGGTATATTGATTAGGGAGACGGTAAACTGCAATATTTCAATATAGAAAAATGAAACTAGAATGAGATATATACCTTCTCAATGTTCTCTCTGATAGCATACCTGCACGCACGCTAGAATATTTCTGTAATATCAGCTCCACTAACGCCTTCAGTGTGCTTAGCAAGGACTTGTATGTCTACATGTTTGGACACAGGTGATTTAGTAAGGCAGGCCTTGAATATCTGAACCCGAGAAGCTTCATCTGGCAAAGGAATGTAGAAACTGATCAAGACGGCCTGGTCGATATGCATCGAAGAAATAAGCTGCAATTTTACATGCAAGAGAAAATTAGTACGTCCACCATCCAAAGGCAAGGTGTTATACACTACAAAAAAGAATATAGGAGGAGAAAAAGAAAGGTACAAAATTGTACGTTTTAAATACGCGTCGAATAAATTCCCAGACCTTCAATGGTATCAACCACAGGTAGTACGTGTACACGCGTCGCCACATCTCACATTGGGGCACTCATGAACTGAAAAAGCATCACCTACTTTAACCCTTAGATTTGCTCGAACAACCTTATTTAGT
>JAJJMA010308246.1:0-14308 GCA_023529015.1 Papaver nudicaule
GGAAACGGATTGTTGCAGGTGGGTGAAGCAAATAGATGCTACTTGTGTCTGCGGCTTATTGTCTAGAATGCCTGTGTTCATGTGGAAATCTAAACATGAGCACATAGTGAATGTCCATGAATTATGTACGGTTACGTGTAACTGCACCGGAAGCTTCACTTAATGGGCAACCACTGGATGACGGAACTCGATGAAATAATGTATTTGATCTTAGGTCGATCAAATAAGAAATGAATAGTTTATTACCGGCAAAGTTCTCTTTATATAGTGTCTTTATATAGTTCTCTTTGTATTACCGGCAAACGAGTATTACCTCCATAGATAATCCTTGTTGTTGCAGCAACTTCAGCACCGACATTCTTTGCAAGCAATTCCCTTAGTTCCTTGTGTACCTGTTGCATGAACAGTACAGATTAGGAACTGCTCAAAACTGAAGGATAAAGATTAGGAATATGAAATCAGGAAAAAGATATTAACAGGTCTGACTAATTAACAATCAATACAATCACTTGATGAAACATCGGAAATGTAATGTAAGCAGAACTCTTGAAGCAATAATATAGCTAAGGAAATGTGATGCTCAATGTCCTACATCTGAGCAAGGTAAGGGTGTCTATCCACACAAAAAGATACGAAGTAAAACTAGTATCTCAGAAACTAGTAAGGGTGTCTAAGACCTTAAATTGAATAACAATCCACAAACAGATTTGATCAATAAGAATTTAAAAAGTAGAAGATATGATTACCCACATTTTTCCCCACTTTTTTCCTTAATCTTCTCACCTTGTTGCTTCCCTGTTTAAGAAAAATACACAACCAAATGTATTACAAACCAAAACTTGACTTTAGAGATGAAAAATTTGCAAGAAAAATAAACACAAACCACACAAATCTTAGATCTATTAAACTTGAGATGGACCAATTTCAAACTAATTTTAAAACAGTAAACTTTTTCTCTTATTTTACCTTGTCTTTCTTTCTGACTTAGGCCTTCTCTTATCCCACTGATGAGCTTCATGTCTTTCTGTCCATCTATGCCTGCAAAAATGAACCACAAAAACACCACATGAGTTACTGATTTAGGAGGTTATAAACCCTATAAAATCAAAACAACCAGTTACCGAACCCTAGAAAATCAAAACAACCAGATCTGAAAATATACATAACAAAACTAAAAATTCAATTCAGAAAACTGAAATAAAAAGCAAACCCATGTCTGCTAGTGATTACGAAGGCAAAATCTCGTTTCTAGGGTTGAAAGAAATTTTTAGTCGCTGAAGATTGGAATCGATTTTGAAAAGATGGGTTTTGATCTACGGGTTTTGATTTTCCTCAGGTTGATATTGATTTCAAGAGATTCAGTTAAGGTAAGAAGGGAAGATAATTTTTTTGAGAGAGGGAGAGAGAGTTGCGTAAGAACTAAAGAAGATAATACAGGTAAAGAGAAAGGGCGAAATATATGTAAATCCGGAAAATCTAATTTCCGGTAAAAAGACATATTAGCCCTTCATGCGCCACGTAAGTTAACGTTGCCTAATTAATAATTTTTTTTTTACAACAACATTATTAATGGTGCGCAACGTTAATAGACGTTGCCTAGAGTGCAACGGATATAGACGTTGCAGATGCGCAAAAAAAAACGTTGGGAATCAGGCCCTGTGGCGTAGTGAGAAGCAATTGATTTACTGGAAATAAACATGAGCTTCAAGAAGTTGTTTTGAATAAAGGAGTGCAGGACAATATCGTTGGTGACTATACTGTGAAGGGCATCTACTCCAAGCTAACTGAAGGATTAGAAGACTGCAATTTCTACAAGCTAACCGACTATAAACAAGTTACTCCAAAGGTGTTATTCATCGTATGGGCAGAATTGCACAAATCAGTGCCAACTCGCAGTATGCTAGAACATAGACGGTTAACACTGGCCTCTAATTTTTGTCTTCTCTGTCAGCAAGAATTGGAAACTTCACCTCACTTTTTTCTCCATTTTGAATGGGCTCGTCACTTATGGAATTACTTCTTACATGTTTGGAACATCAAGTGGGTTGTGGCGAGCGATTTTGAAAATCAATTGAGAACTTGGAGAATGACTAAGCTGGGTTATAAGAAGTTTATTGTTTGGAAGATGCTTCCGTATACTATTATGTGGGAACTATGGTGTGAGAGGAACATAAGGTATCATGGGGAAAATCCAAGGTCCAAGGATGGACTGATCATAGCGTTGAAGAAGAATATGCACAAAGGAAAGGATTTTCGATGACTATTCAATTCATTAGCTTTTGTTTCAGTGGAATACAATCTGTAGCTTGTAATTCAGCAGCACATTTGTGTGTTTCTCTGTTGGTTCTTTCTGTTTTTTTTAAATAGAGTGTATTTATATATTTTATAAATTTTTTTTTTTTTTTAAAACATCCCCTCTTTTAAAAAAAAAAAAAAAAAGTAAACCATTAGTTGTTTGAATAATTCAAAACTTAGCACACCAAAAAAAAGATACATTCACAAGAGCCATAACAGACTCACTGCTGCTCCTTCAAAAGGCGTAGTGCATTATCAAGATCCATCACTAGTCCACGTACCACATCTAAGAAGTTAATATACTTGTAAACAAACATAATAACAGCACCCTCTATAACATCTGCATCTAAATCAAGTAAACCCAAACCAACGTCTTCAACAAGGCCTTCACAACATCCACCAAGGCCTCATGCCTGCCAAGGCCTTTCCCTTGGATGTCTAGACTGGAATACCCATAGTCCCATAAATCAATGATGTCCTGCAATTGTGAGTCACAAATGGATGAGTGCCTCACAGTTGCCTTGATATAATCCGAGAAATGTATAATAGCTCCAGGTTGAAGCTCCAGACCCTGGTTCATCAAATATGTGGCCTTCTCAGTGATTTCTCTTTGACGAGCCAGTAAAGGTTGTACTGCTGCAACTACTTGTGGATCAAGAATTTCCAGCTGCGGCAATGTGGCTTTACTCTCCTTTCTCTCTTGCTTCTTCTGAATCAGATGAAGCCGCCCACCTTCCTTGAAATTAGCCTGGATGAAAAATGCTTTCTTTCTTTTGCTTGTGTAGTCAAATCCCTGTAAAATACAAAACAAATACGCAAAAAACAGTAGATCATCAGTTCTAGTTTCAGATTGGCATGTTCAGTGGATACATTTGTTTATGTTCAAAAAGGAGACGAATTAAATCAAGCGAGAAGAGGGTTATCTAGTAATGAATGATTTACATAACAACATATGTTGACAACTTGCAAATTGAGGATGGAAACTACTTCAGGCATATCAATCTTGGGTAACTCAACCCTAACGTTTCCTTGCAGAGCTAAAAATGGAAGTGCAGGAGTGCTCAAACGTAAGGCTGGTACGAGAGACTTAACAGCGGGACAGGAAGTGGTTATACCTACATGATTTAACTAACATCCACTCAACGCTATATGTACCATTTAGAAGTATATACATGTAGTCTTAGCAGTGAATACAAGTCTAAATATGATTTTCCTGATCATGTGGAAAATTTCAATGGATCAAGTGAGGTATAGTATCTGGTTCTTTTTTAAATTCAGAAAGGATATCAATACCTGCATAGTAAAAATGATTTAGATATAGTACCAGATGATTCTATTTCTGAATGGTAATAACTTATTTAATTCAATACCACATTAGTTTTTTTTTTGGTTGAATTATTTTGGTTGACTATGCCATAAGATTATGGGTAAACCAGCACAATCGTTCACAAGTAGCTAAGGTTGTGTGGTGTCTTTCTTCAATGCCAATTGACAAATTCTTTGCAACACCATCAATGGCATCACAATGCCAGCACATATTTTATCTTGATCAATTTGTGAGTCCTAATTTCAATCCTTAGATTACTAAATGTACATTATTGACAAATTATTCTGGGAAAATTTCTTTATAAAGTGGGATGGGATTGTAAGGTTGAAACAAACTTAGATTGTAAGGTTGACGGTGTAAGTTTCAGTAGTTTTAGGTAAAGAATTTTCAACTGGATAGTTTATTCATTCATTGATAGTTTGTTTATATACAAGTAGAGTTAGACTCGATAAACATAAGCAGGTAAAGGTTGAATACGTAAACCTAGCTAAACTTTCTAATCCTAATCTAGTTACAACAAGATTTGTGGAACAACTGAACAACTTTGACTGATGACATACAACTCAGTTATAACAAGAATTTACAGCAGCTGATATGTTGATATTTGGTGAGTTTTCTGTTGCGATAATATATGTTGAAGAAACTGCAGGTACATGTCCGTTGTATATCATTACCCCACGTCAAGTTGGAGCCGGTGGAGGAACGAGACAGAGGCCCAACTTGGTGAGTAATCGAGAGAAGCGTTCAACACCATGTGGCTTGGTGAAAATGTTTGCTAGCTGAGCTGTAGTGTTGATATGTTGTGGTGCAATCAACTTGGACTGAATCTTCTCGTGAACAAAGTAACAATTAATTTCAATGTTGGTGTGTTCATGGAACGTCAGATTATTAGCAATGTGAATCGCAGCTTGGCTATCACAAAAAACAGGAATAGGAGTAGAAATATACACCTTTAAATCATTAAAAGATAACGCAACCACTGTAACTCAGCTGTAAGATGTGCAAGAGCACGATACTCAGCTTCAGCTGAAGAACGAGCTATAGTGGGTTGCTTTTTAGACCTCCATGATTGATGACTATCACCGAGCAAAGTAAAATAGCCAGTCGTAGAACGACGGGATATGGGACAACCAGCCCAATCAGAATCGGTGAAACCACGAATATGTAATGAACTATTAGAAGAAAGAAGAAGACCATGACCAATAGTACCTTTCAAGTAACGAAGTACTCGCATGGCAGCAGCAAGATAAAAAGTTCGCGGAGTCTGGAGAAATTGACTAAGAGAATTAACTGCAAAAGTGATGTTAGAGAGAGTGACAATTAAGTATAAAAGACGTCCAATTAAGCGACGATAAACTTTAGGGTCATCAAGGATATCACATCTGTAGGAAGCAATTTCAAATGTTGCTCCATTGGAAAAGAAGAAGGTTTACAACCTGTTAAGCCGGAATCCTTAGAATATCTAAAACAAATTTGCGTTGGCATAAGAAAATTCTTTTGGCAGAACGAGATACCTTAATGCCTAGAAAATATTGAAGGCGACCTAAGTCTTTCATTGAAAATAAAGTGGCAATTTTACGTTTAAAATCCGAAATAGCGGAAGCACATGGACCAGTAATAATAATATCATCAACATACAAAAGAACATATAAAGAGACAGAGCCTCGATGATATGTAAACAACGAATAATCAGCATCAGACTGAGTAAAACCCTCATTTAGAAGAGCAGGAGAAAATTTAGCGAACCATTGCCTAGAAGCTTGTCGTAGCCCATAAATGGATTTATTAAGACGACAAACTCGAGTCTCACCAGAAGACTTAAAACCAGGGGAAGTTTCATATAAAACTCTTCAGGAAGATCACCTTAATGAAAGGCGTTGTTGACATCCATTTGATGGAGAGACCACCCTTTAATAGCGTCAATAGAAAGAAGAACCCGAACTGTTACAAGTTTCGTAACAGGAGCAAATGTATCATGAAAATCCAGACCCTCTCGTTGAGTGTAGCCTTTAGCGACAAGGCGAGATTTATAACGCTCTATAGTGCCATCAGATTATACTTAATTTTATAAACCCATTTGCAGCCTATGGGAAATTTACCTGGAGGACGATTTGCCAACGACCAAGTATTATAAGTTTCCAAGGCTAAAATTTCTTGCTGCATAACATGCCGCCAATGAGGATATTTCATAGCCTCCCTGAAACTGGTGGGTACATCATGAGAAAGAACACTCACAAGAAATGCTTTATGAGGAGAAGAAAATTGATTATAAGAAAGATAATCCGTTAACGGGTACGGATGCGACAAAGTACAACCAGTAAATTTACAGTCATAATCTGCCAAATAAGTTGGTGGTTTTGTAGAACGTATTGGGTGTGGCGAATGAATTACATTAGAAGGTGGTGCTTGTGGTATTGTGGAAGTGGATGAAACATGTGATTCTATTGGTAAAGGAGAGGGTATAGATGATGCAATGGATATAGGTGACTGGTTGTCGATATTTGGTGGGGAATCAGGAAGTAAAATATCAAGTGAAGGAGTGGGAGAAACATTTGTTGTAGGTATAGGTGATTGTGGAGAAACCACGTTATCAAGTGAGCAGGTGGGAGAAATATTTGCTATAGGTATGGGAGACTATGGAGGAACCACATTTTCATTAGAAACTTCAAGTGGTGAGGTAGGACAAGTATGATTAGCATGAAAATTTGACTGTGGAGCAACCACATCATCATAATAAAATTGATTAGCTGAAAAATGAGAGTCATTCGGTGTTGAAACATCACCCAAGCCAGATTCCATAAAAGATGAATTAGCATGAGGAAAAACTTGCTCGTAGAATACAACATCACGACTAACAAATGGAGTGTGTTGTTGTAAACTATAAACGAGATAACCTTTAAAACCATAAGGATAACCAATGAAAATACAAGGTAAAGCTCGAGAATCAAATTTATGTTTAATGTTAGTATTGCGAGCAAAAGCATAAACACCCAAAGACTCTAACATATGAGTAATTAGGAACCTTTCTTAGTAACATCTCGTGGGGAGATTTATTCCCTAGAATCGGAGACGACATTTTATTGATTAAGAAGGCAGTTGTGAGTACACAGGGCCCCAAAATTTGAGAGGTAAAGAAGCAATTGATTGTTTAAGTTGATAAAGTTTTGGAGCACTGGTTTTAGAAAATCTTTCTTTCAAATCTTTCCAGACCAGCAATGAAAAAGATAAATAATCAACACTAGCTTTGATCTCAGGTGTTGTAGAATGGCAAATCCAGTTGGAAACAAGATCATCAACGCGTTTCTAGTTTTGATGTTTATCTGGATCATGTTTTGAAGAAGGTTCAGTAAGAACACCATTGACAAAGCCAAGCTTATCTTTAGCACTGAGTGATTTAGTCATACTACGCTCCTAACTGCAATAACTGTCACCATGTAAAAGTGGTTGAACCAACACAGAAGTTGGGTTATCTGAAGGGTAAACAAAATAGGGATCAGAAGAATTGATTGATGGTTTGGGGTTTGAAGAGTTTGAGGGAATATTCAACATGTCCGTTGTATGTCATTATTAGGTATTCTTTTTACATTAAGTATGTTCTAGTTTCTTCAATTGGGTAGAGATGAAACCCCTTAATTATTAGAATTACTTGATTTAATTTATCTGTTCTTCACAAAACTTTTATTGATAAAACATAGTTTAAACTCTGAATAACTTCAAATTACTTTCACCTTGTATGTCAAGCATCCACGGTGTTAGAATAATTCTTTGTTCAACCCATGATTTTCTAAGAATAATTCTTTGGTCAATCCGTGATTATCTATGCCTCAGAAAGATAGATAATGCTAGGAGTCGGCATATTAGATGAGGTTAAGTCATCCATATTTGTAAGTGGTTTTTCACATTTTCGTGGAAGATTGAAACTAGCGTCTTTACTTAATTCATTTTTGTTTTTTGAAGAAAAAAGGTTAAATTTTATGGATAAAAAGAAAAGATAAAACAAATTGAGGGTGCTTAAATGTATCACATTGGACTGGAAGGTAAAACTAAAATGAATAATAAATAAAAACTAAAATGAATAATAATTTATTAAATTCCAGATGAAATGATTTTATTCTTGTCTAATTGCCATCTTTGTATTGCATTGTCCCTTCAAGATCCTAATTCGCAGTACTCTGTAGCAAATGAGAGTGACAGGTTCCTAACGTTATACAAAATCCGTTTGTTAGCTTGTTGCATTGCTCCCAATATTACAGCTGGTGTATTGGTATCCCCTCGAAAAATGGCTAAACAAACAACTTCAACAGATATCATCATAAAACTAGCTTTATAATCTGAAATAACATAATCGGCCTGTTGAAAATGAAGTGTTATGGAGGGATAGTTTTTAATATCAAAATTTCCCCTTAAACGGAAACATATATCAAAATATTGTTGGGAACCGATAAATTCAATTCCTATCTCTTGAAAATGTGCTTTCACCAAATCTGCAACTTTATCAAAATGATCTTTATATATGATGGATATTGGTGCCCCGGAATCTATGATAGTACCGCCTTGTCCTTGATCATTAAGCTCGAACGTCCCGTTTGGAAAATGTATTCTTTTGTTACCTACACTGATATCTTTTAGATTTAAGTAATATAGCGACGACTGAAACTTGGGCACAACAATGGGAGTTGTATAAACTTTTTGGAATAAGCCTCCAATTGTTGCATCTTCACCAAACCTTAAATATGTATCTGATCCCTCAATATTCTCATTAAACGTCTCCAAGCAGTAGGCAAATTTACCTTGTCCTACAACACCTAACTGATTTATAAAAGACCATTGTCCCAATCCTAAACCGAGTATTCCTGCAATAAGATCAGGTTTCCCACGCAAATGATTATTACCAATAAAATTTTCAAAATTCTCTTGACGAAAACCACAACCCATGTGTATGTCAATACTTTCAAGCCCCCCAGTATTGGAGCTTAGAGTGAGTTTTTCTTTAGCAAGAATACCAGATGTAACAGATCCACTACCATATTTTATTAAGTAGGTGCATTGGCCAGCATCATTGCACTTATTTCCCTCGCAAAGATGATGCATGTTACAAGGAATAGGAAGATACGTGGTTGACGAACTCCAAGGATAAAGTGACATATTTTGAGGGAAAGCTTTAGTGGCACCTTCGCATTGAAGCCATGTACGATCACTACCTGTATCAATCATGAAATAGTAATTCATGAATGGTGGTTGTTTACCAGGAAACGTACCTAAACCAACCGTTGCAACATAAAACATTCTTGCTTCGTATATTACAGGCAGACGTGTAACATCAAGATTGATTGAGGTTGCATTGCTATGGAGTAATATTTGTGACTCGATGTAACATGCTTGAGCTTTGGATTGTTCGATGAGTCTTTGAAGCCTTTCGACTCTTGTTAAATGACCACCTTGGTAGAAAGGTGATTCGTCGGAGTCTCTATGAATCATCTTCATACTAAACCCTTTCTTTGGATTTACCGCGATGACTGAGTTTAATTGTAGTGAAATATGAGTAATTGTTAGAAGAAAAATGAAAAAAGTTCCTCCCATTTTTGAGTTAAAACGAACTATGAGGACATAGCTATGTTTAATTTTGTACATCAAAATAAATCTTATTATTTAATGTTATGACTTAATGAAAAGAAAATCTTTTCGCATTATCAATCAGATTTTTGAATATAAAATTTATTTTAAAAAACGTATCAATCAGATCTTCGGATATCAAAATTTATTGAGAAAATATTTTACTGATTAGAAACTTATTTTCTTAATTAAGATTCAGCATGTCGTCATTCATGTTATAATATAACTAGAGATAAAATACTTCTCTTATGTAAATCGACTATATAAACCTACGCAAAAGTTAAGGAATGAAGTTGCAAGTGTTTCCATTTCTTTACCCGTGTGCAAACAACACGATTTATTTCGTATTGTATGTCGTGGTGCCGCTAAATAAAAAATATTGAGTTGACGCTCTTTGAGCAGGGTCGGAGTTGCAGCTAGGTTTCTCCAGGCTAAAGCCACCCCCAAGGCCCACGAAAAAAACGTGTTTTTAAATTACCTATTTTTTGTAGGGATAAATTTAAGTACACTCATTTTGAGCTTTAAGCATGGGGTAAAAAAGTCAAGCTTGGAGTGATCATCACATCAAGTTCCGCCCGTGTAAAAGAGTGTGTACAAAATTAAATTGAATTAAAATTGCACTTGTGCTCGATAAGAAACCTAATTAAATTTGGCCCCATGAGAGAGTGGTTGGCCCCATGAAATTTTATATCTATCTAGGGATACTTTCTATGGGGTGTCAAAAAAAGTGGAATATACTAAATTACCCTTTGCATTACACTTAATTAGAAATCTGATTTTCCTAATCATAATCAAGATTTTTTTAATCACATTTCTATTTCATTTCAATCATATATATTTGTTCTTCTCTTCTTCTCTTCTTCTTCTACCAATCTACTACTTGAGTTCAACAAACCCTAATTTCATCATATCCTCAAAATCAACAAAGCAAGCTTACACTATGTCGACAACAATCAAGTACGTAAAACTAACAGATGGTTACAATGTAATTGATTTCTACACGTAAATGGCAGAATCGAAACCCTTCATTTCCACCCAGAATCGGTGTATGTAGTTGAAAATATATAACGATTGTTGTTGGTCTCGAGCAACAATCGTTTTTATGTGTTACAATTAACTAACGATTATTATTTCACAGCAACAATCGTTGAACATTAAGTACTTTATATACCGATTGTTGTAACTCTGAATTGTTTGAACCTTTACTGGCATTTCAAAATCGTTTTATGATATGCATATTAAACACCGATTATAGATGACAGGTCCATATATGTTAAACTTAAGTAATCGTTAGATAATTGGTTGTAGGTTTACCGATTCTGGTTCTCTCAGAAAGTTTTGAACTTATTTCTATTTATCGGTTCTTATTAATAAATACATGCACCGATTTTGGTAAATCGTTTTATGTATGAATGTATAGGCCGATTAATCTCTTAATACCTTTAGATTTTTAAGTCGTTTCCATCGTGTTTATGTAACAGGGAACCAGAATCAAGTGGTCAACCAACACCAATTCGCGATGCTGAATCGAACCTTGCTCTTGTGATTTATCAACCTCCCCCACTACCAATGCGCCCTGATCATGCACTTGTGATTGAGACAAGACGTCAAAGGAACGAACTCATTGACCGCCCTCCCCCACCACCAATTCGTGAAGATGAATCGAACCTTGCACTTGTGCTTTACCATAAACCCCCAGCACCAATTCGTGAGGATGATCCACGCGTGATTGAAACACGACGTCAAAGGGATGAACACATTGATCCTCCTCTTCCACGACCACGACATTTGCGTGGGGAAAATTCTCCTGGCCTGCGTACGGATTATCGGGATTTTCTTCCTCCCCAAGTCGAAAGATTTGTCGATCATGATGAATGGCAAGCGCAAGCACCTCCTAATCTTAAAAGAAACAGGGTTGGTGAGGTTGTGGATATTTTTCCTTGTGGTTGTACACTTTGTGCTGAAGTTGCACATCTCCGTCCACTTGTTGAGGCCAATGGCGGACCGAGCTGGGAACTAATCTGCAGTCGAACACGGTTTGGAACTGGTTTCACTGGTTGAGTTTTATTATGTGTTTTGGTATTGTGTGTTCTTATTTTAGAGTTTCTTTTATGTTATGGACATCTATGATGGTGAACAAATTATGTCTTTTAAGAGTCGTAGACTTAAATTGTTGAAGTTAATGTATGGTTGTTATGTTTGTTCATGTATTGATGCTTCCTATTTTGTTCCATAACCATGTGATAGTAGTTAGTGTATTTCAGGATAATAATCGGTTAATACAATATCCAGTGTTGGCCGATTAAACACAATCGTTGTATTTGTAAGTTTGTTTACAACGAATATAGGTAATCAAATGTTTCAAACTCCTGTGCTCCACAATCGGCGTTTGTTACCCTCAAGTAACGCCGATTGAGCTCAGATTTTTGAAAAAAATAGCCGTTGGGACTTTCATCTATAAAAGGACATAAAGAACTCTTAGTGTTTCCAACCCCCAAAATGGCTAAACCATCATCTTCTACCGGTACGCCTCCAACGTCTCCTGCACCCGAAACTCGAAACATAACTAGGGAGATAATCAATAACTACTACTACACCAAAAAATCAGATAAATCACCTCCTCTATTCACTCCCCCTCCATTTAAGAGATGGTATCCTACTCCCCCTAGACACTATGGTAGCCCAGTAGTTAAGCGATGAAAATCATCTACACCATCTTCTTCGTCGTCATCTAAGGTTCTAAAACCCTATAAAAATCCTCTAGACTCATTACCCGATGGACCTAAACCAAGTCCCAAATTTACGTTGGAAGAAGATTTATGTCTTTGTAAAAACTATATGATCTTCTATCCGACCCCTAATGAAATGAAACGAAATCGTGTTAAAGTGAATTATCCACAATTGTGGACTACTGTCACTGAAGAATTCAAAATTGATGAACCTAGAAGCCAAGTTGTGCGAGATCGGAATGCGTGGGAGTTCGATGGAGAAAAATACATAAAAGAGTCGACGAATTTATGCAGTTGGTTAAGTTGATCCGAGCTCAACTTTCGGATGATAGCGATGATGAAATTGTGGCTAGGGCTTTGAAAGAATGGCAACGAATTAACGGGAAGATCTTCAAGTACAAAAAACATTACCGTCTCCTCAAGATTTTTATCGCAAACTGTTATATTGGTTGATTAAATTCGTTAAAGTATCTTTCGTAGACATAATCGGCGTTTATATTTCATCTTGTAGGCCGATTGTATTTACAATCGGCCTTCAGTTGACTTCATTGTAAACCGATGCTTCATTGTCCAATAATTTTCTTTTAAATGTTTAATATCAGCTCTTGTGGACTTATTTATTAACCGATTATTTATTTAAAATTTGGGTCAGCATTTACATTGGCGTAATTGGTTCACAATATATACCGATTGTTGATTGGTTTACTTCTGGTTTTTTTCAGGAGCAATAATCGTTACACTATCACAAACTCTAACGCCGATTATAGAAAACAACAACCATAATCGTTAGAAATAGATTTACTGATACACCGATTGTTTCTTAATTGTTGCTTAAATTGGTAGAACAGAAAACTAACAAACCCTCAAGTAAAATCATAAAATCACTTCATAAAACACCATAAAACAACATAAAACAGAAAATTAAAAAGACCCCTTGTTCACCATCTCCTCTAGTGCTTCCTTTTAACCCCACTAGTCGAGGCATGTCCTCCCTCTCCCTTAACGGATGTTGCTTCATCCATGCCATCTCTAACCATTCCAAATACAGGTATACCTCCAATATGGGTAGAGAAAGTTCGAATAGGAGGATTCCCTACAGTGATAACTTTGGGACCCAAGACTACTACCCCTAAATCTTTGTTAGGCGAATCCGTATAGATTAAAAGTTGTTCACCAATAATAAGACAGAGACGAGAATTGGGTTGGGATAACTCCTCAGAATGATCGACAAAGAAGCGGACCAATTTCTTCTCAATCGTCACAGAATCAAAACTATCTCTGATCTTCATCTTAAGATGAGGGATGCTCACCAAGAAGCCGCCAACTTTCCACATTCTTTTAGGATCAACACCTTCCATTTCAGCCCTCGCGGTTTCCTCTTCTTTGTATTCATCCAAAGCAGCATACATTTTTTGCAACTCACTCTTGACAGCCATTGTTCAACCTTAAAACTTTTATATCTCTCTAGTCTCAATTCTCAAATGATTTTTGAAATAAAAAAAAAACTGATGCTTTCTCTCTAACAACCTAACCTATTTATAACCCAAAAGAAACCTAAAGGCCCTTTATTAAGATTTATTGGGATTTATTTCAAATAAAACGCTTGGCATACATGCAAGTATGTTGACATAACGTGTACATACAGTGTACTGGCATAATTAAAGTCACACGGTTTACGATATCGAACAGTCGTGATTAATATTACTCAAAAACTGTTCGAAATCGGTTTACAATAATGCATATATCGAACGATTTTATGGCGGCAGTAAATAATCGTTCTCTAAATTTGGTTTTACCTACCGATAGAAAAAATAGATTTTCTACATCGTTAGATGTTTTTTATGAGATAAACCGATTAGTGGTTGATCAAGTAAATGGTTTTCCCTGTCTTCTTGTACCATAATCGTCTTTTATAACCGTTAATATAAAACGATTTTGGTTATTATATTTGGTTTAGTAGTTTGTAAAAATGCACCGATTGGTCGGTTAAATTTCTGGGCAGAGTAACAACAATCGGCTTACTTTTGTAACAATATTCACCGATTGTTCGAGAACCCAAGCATAATCGGCTTAAGTTTCCATATATGTAGACCGATTTAGCGTTGTTCAGATTCAAGATTTGGTTAAAAAAAAACTTGGGTGATTCTCACGTTGATCATGTTTGATAATTTTTAATTTTGTTTTGATACGAGAATTAAGACTAATTAATCTTGTTTAGACTCTAATCATGTAATTAGCAACTATTTAAGAAAGGGTAAAACAGTCATCTTTTATAAGGGGTTTTCCGATTTTGCTATATAATATCCGCCGTAATTATTTTTTCATGGGGCCAAATTTAGGTAGG
>JAJJMA010308254.1:0-13264 GCA_023529015.1 Papaver nudicaule
ACTGGTTCAAAAAACCTGTGATCAGGGGCGAGGCCAGGATCCAAGATCACAGGGGGCATAAATCAAAAAATTTCTTTGGTGGGGGCAAAATATGAATAAAAGATCAATTTTAGGGTTTTTTTTAATGAAAAATGGACAAATACCTCTTAAAAAAATTGGGCAAGAGGGGGCAGTAGCCCCGCTTGCCCTATGCTGCACTCGCCCCTGCCTGTGATGCATATCAAAACCAAAGGTTTGGAATGTATTACAGTTCCTTGCATTGTGAATTATTGAAAACACTAACGCAAGAGCAATTAGATGCTTAGGGGTAGGACAGCAAGGAGAAGAAGAAGCCATGTTTTGATTAGAAATGAATCAAAATTACTTCATTTAAAGAAGAGATTGAGAAGTTAGCTTTCAAGAGAGATACAGAAAGTATTGACGCGTTTCTCACGACTTTGAAAAGAAAAGTCTTTGAGTCTGAGTCTTGACGTATTTGTGACTGTATGGCAATCACCAAAAAGCCACAAACCATTGATACGTTCATACAACTAGCCAACTTATGACTGTACAAATCTATCATACATTACCTTGAGTACAATTTAACGACACTAATCATTAAAATAGAAAAGAATCCGATAGGAAATACATACTCTGGAATCTGGATCAATACTCTTTTACGGAAAAGATAAACTTTCACAAATACGGAAGATACATGTTGATTTGATATTGATAAAGAAATTGAAGAATGTTCTAATTAATTCACGACATTAATAATTTTCTAGCCATATCCATTTCAATACTCTTTAGATGTGCATATTGTTCTAACCAGTCATTAAAAAGGTAGATTTTATTCATTTTGTAGTTTATCAATTTCCCCCGGCGCCTCAGATTTGTTGGAATTCGTAATCTAAGTTTATTACCTTTAAGGACATTAGAAGCGAATGAATTTATAAGTCTTTAGAACTTGTTGATTTACATTGTCACATAAAACTCATTTATCCGTATTGGCATGCAAATTGCAAATGCTTGTAACAATAATCATGAGTTTCATTTGAAAAAGAAAAATGAAAAAGATAGACATAAATGGGCCAAACTATACCTTAATATTGTGGGCCAAAACCAACCCCGTATGGGTAGAAGAAGTAGAACCACTAACGCAAGCAAAAAATAAGATTTGTTTTACATCTACCGAGAAAAGCTTCTGAATTTCTCTAGTAGAATCCTTTAGAAAATGCGACTTCATCTGGGCTGGAAACGTTGTATAAACTAACCCCAAAATTTCAAGTCGATAGCTGAGATGTTACTCGGATTTTTTTAGATGGGTGAACAAGTTTTCCATTTCCCGTTCGAACAATAATCTAGGTAAACATAATTCACATTGTTATAGACCAAATCGCAGTATTTTGTTCAGTAACCTAAAAACTATGATGGTATTAATCTTTTTACTGGTCCTGTTCCTCGCCTGATGGATACGGGCAGCGTATCTCAAGGGTTTATATGATGTTGTAAAGGCTTGTGCCTTCCATTTCCCTATAAAAAAAATAGGTAAACATAAATCAGATTCAATTGGTCATATTCTCCTTAAGCAGTTCAACCATAGAAATTACTTTACGCCAAGTTGAATCTAATACAGCCAAATACTGCTTTAGATTTTAGCCGACGACCAAACAATGACTTTGACAAAACATAAAGGAAATAAATGGTCTGTGGTTTTAGTGACTGAACAAAAACTCTATTGGACCCAGATGAAAATAAATGCATGGACAATAAGTAAACCCAAGACTTTTTCCGAAGTTGGCAACACTTAGTCACTTATATGGATCCTATTAACTTGTAAAGGAGAAGAAAAAATTATTTTTGTCGTAGTAACCGGGTAAATAGTGTCAAAACATAAGCCAGTGCACTTAAGAGATTTTAAGTCATTGTCACTTCAAATGAAGAATAGTAAACAGAGAATGTTAAAGGATCGAAGCAATTTTGACTTTGAAAATTGATACCGTTGAATGAATATATGGTTTGTGGCTTTGGTGATTATCATGTAATCACAAATGAGTGGGGACTCATTTTCTGTCGAGAAAAAAGAAAGGCTAGCACAATCGACTAACTCGGACTTTTCAAAGTCGTCAGGAACGCGCCAATACTTCTCCATCTCTCTCGATAACTGAATTCCCAACATCTTCTTTAAATGAAGTAACTTTAATTCGTTAGGAATCGAAATTGAAATCCATGGCTTCTTCTTTTCCTTCTTCTTGTACTCTTAAGTATCTATTCACTCTTTTGTTAGTGTTTTCAATGTATATTCAGAATGCAAGGAACTGTAATGCATTCCAAACCTTTGGTTTTGAAGTGCACCACAGATTTTCGGAACAAGTTAAAGCTATTATGGGTGGTGATAATTTGCCGGAAATCGGTAGTCGTGAGTACTATGCGGCTATTGCTCATCGGGACAAAATTTTCCGTGGTCGTGCTCTTGCTGATGATGATGATTCTAAGTTGCTCACCTTTTCAAATGATCAGACTGCTCATATTGCTTCACTTGGATCGTAAGTTATTAACAAGACTATTTCATCACACATAGGAATATAAGATTAAAGGTTACGACATGTATACATTTGTAGGTTTAGGAATTCGCAGTTAGCTACTTATATACCATAATGCCATTAAATGTTTGCCGCGAAATTTACAGCATATAAGGCAAATTGGTAATTTTGTGATTGGGGTTTTTGTGTGAATTTTTCAGTTTACACTATGTGAATGTTACGTTGGGGACACCAAGTGTGTCATTCTTGGTTGCGCTTGATACAGGAACCAACTTTACTGTGGGTGCCATGTGACGACTGTACTAATTGCCCTCGGAGCCTAAAGACAAATACTCCTGGAGTTGTATGTATTTTCTTTCTTCTAAACTTTGGGTCGTTATTAAATATCAGTAACTCTTTAGGAGGCTAAATTATACTGGCTGTTTTAGGGGCCAGCTGATTTAGTCGGACTGGGTTTATTTTGCTTGTCTACTGTACGCTGAATGCTAGTTCATATGACTTTCATTTGTCTAAAATTGTTGAGATTATTAGTTCCGGCACTAGAGCCGCCACCGCCACCACTATTGGCACCAACGCCACCACCACCACCACTACTACCACCAATCCCACCACCACTGCTACTATCGACATCAATGGCGCCACCACCACCACTAAATTTCGTCTGGATTTTTGTCAACAAATCCAGCCGAAATTTCTAGAAATTGAAATTTTCATTGTGCTGTAATTTCCTGTTTCGTCTAGATTTTTGAAAGAAATTCCAGTCGAAACTATACAGACTCTAACAAATTTGGTTTCAGAGAAAGTTTCGTCTGGAATTGACCTAGATAATCAAACTGAAAATAAAATCGTCTAGATTTTCACAGTTTACACTATTTTCGGCTAGGTTGGTTGCGACACAATTTAACAAACCCAACTTTTCGTCTGGAATTGACCTAGATAATCAAACCGAAACAAAAATCGTCTGGATTTTTCACAGTTTACACTATTTTCGGCTAGGTTGGTTGTGACACAATTTAACAAACCCAACTTTTCGTCTGGAATTTACCTAGATAATCAAACCGAAACTAAAAATAGTATGGATTTTTCACAGTTTATCCTATTTTTGGCTAGGTTAGTTGTGACATAATTTAACAAACTCAATTTTTCGTCTGGAAACAACGCATGCAATACAGAACTAATCCAGATGAAAATTCTGGAAACTTAATAATTCGGTTGGATTTCTAGGGTTTAATCCAGACGAAAATCTCATTGAACCCTATTTCTTAATCAATCAAACAAACAATCCACGCATAAAAATTGAGTCATAGACAAAATTAAATAATAAAATTGATTTTCAGGGAAAGGGTCTCATTTTCATCACTTTCATTGGGAGGAGGTGGCGGCGGCGCCGGTGGTGACGGAGGAGGTGGTGGTGGCGACCCCATGTGCCGGCAGTAATAGTGGTGAAACATGGGGAGAAGTGGAAGGAGGAGATTTAGATTTTGTTTTTGGTTACAAAACTAGGCTTTTATTTAATTTGTATGGTAATTTAGACTTTTCATTATTTTTTGACACCCCTTATAACATCCCCTAGGATAGTAATATTGTTTTCCGGCTTCCCTACTAAATCAGCCGGCCCCTAAAACAGCCAGTTAAATTATGCAAATTGTAAGAAAAATATGTTTGGTTGCAAGAGTGTTGATAGGGAGGTCTACATTTTATAAGAGCCTAATCACACGAATTCATGGTTGTGGTCGTAGGGCACAGCTGTTTTGACACGTCTCAACACTTGAATCCACAGTCGAGGCTGTAGGCCCTGACTGATTTGACTTGACGTACTCAACAGCCGGGCATAAGTTTCGACTTTGCGTCAAAAAAAAAAAAAAAAAAAAAAATTCAGAACTGGAACCTACCTATACAGAACCCTACAGAAAACGCTTTGATGATTACCCTAAATATCTGCATGTGTTTTCTGTTGCTGCTGCTTACAATTATGTGTCACTCTTAACAGGAACTAAATCTAAACGTTTACAGTATCAACTCATCATCGTCGAGCAAAGCCGTCTCCTGCAACAGTAATTTATGTGATCAGCGTCAAAAAGGATGTTCTGATTTATCTAGTCAATGTCCTTATAAAGTTGAGTATAACGAAGATATTACTTCTTCCGGAATTTTGGTAGAGGATGTCCTGCGTTTGAACACGGACAATCATAAGCCAAAAGACATTGAAACAAGGATAACATTCGGGTACGTTGGTAGTTTGAATTTCGCTACTGGGTAAACAACCCTATTATAACATGTGCTTCCGTTTTGTAGTTGTGGTCAGGTTCAGACTGGTTTTTATTTGGACGGTGCAGCTAGCAATGGATTATTTGGTCTTGGTATAGGGGAGACATCCCTTCCTAGCATTTTGTCAAGTAAAGGACTAGTAGCAGATTCTTTTTCTATGTGTTTCGGATTTGATGGGGTTGAAAGAATTAGCTTTGGGGACATAGGCAGCTCAGACCACGTAGAAACTCCATTCAATTTCAGGCAGGAACGGTAAGTAATCCTGCAATTCTCTTGTTTTCTCATACACTGCAAATAGTCGGAGTTTCTTATATGTGGTTGATTTTTTTTTTTTAAACTTATTCTACAGCCCAAGGTATAACATTACCGTGACTCACCTGGGTGTGGGGGGGAATCTAAGTGACTTGAACGTTAGTGCAATTTTTTACTCTGGTGCCGAAATTACATACTTAAGTGATCCAGCATACACGGCTTTATGTGATACTGTAAGTAGTCCAAGTAACGATTTCTGTTCTGCTCCCATCTAACTCCAAAACATATACTGTATTGAGTTTGGGTTTAACATAAGATGAGGCACGCTATTTTTAATTTTTTTTGCAGTTCGACTCACAGATTCTACAGGCACGTTCTTCTGAAACACATATTTACGAATATTGTTACGATGTTAGGTTGGGTGAACTGTTCCTTTTCTATTGTAAATACCCCACAAAAGAACTCTACATTTGTATGCATTGAATTTCTTATACCAAACATAACTTTAATCATGAAAGGCAGGAGCCAGTTCAACGTGTATAATCCAATGGTTCCAATAATCACTGATGGGGTAAGACTTCGAGTTCATGTTATTGCAGACCTTTTTCAAGTCTTTTTTTTAAATACTTTTTAAAGCTATACCAAATACATTTAATATGCAGATGATAACCGCATACTGTTTGGGTGTTCTCAAGGCTTCAAATGGGAATTTCATTGGCCGTAAGTATCCATATCACTCAGGCAAAAAATAAAAGTCTTCTGGACCATTTCCCCCAAAACTGTAACTCGGGCGAGCCTGTCCGTAGTCAGCATGCGGAGGATGATTTGCACTTAAGATCCAACCGCACTAAAAATAATGAAAATCATGATTTGCTAATGTCAATTTTTTTTTTTTTTCTTCTAAACTGCAGATAATTTTATGACAGGTCACCATATTGTCTTCGATCGGGTGAAATATGTGTTGGGCTGGAAGGCGTCTAACTGTGAGTAATTCTCCAAAGCCTATTCGATTTCATTATAAGGTTGTCAGACTACTGCTTATGTTCATGCTAGCATATCACTTATTTATCGTGATCTTTCCCTACAGGTACTGATAAAATTCCTCGAAATCCGACTTCCGTAAATGGCGGGACTCCTAAAAATGGTTTGATTTCTAAAGCTCCACGGATTGCACTGGCAAACCATTAAAATTATACCTCATCTTGATTTCTCATTTCTGAATTCAACTATGTGGTCATGAGTCTACTGCATCAGTTATTTCCTATTACAAGCCTCAAATGATTAAGGGATCTCTATAGTAACCACTGGCAAGCATAATTTTAACCAAACATTATCCTAGTAAATTCCGTTGATGTTGAGTTTTAATATTGCATTTTTCGTGGTTTTATTTATATAAGGTGAAGGGACGAGAGATACTACCACCAGTACAATCAGTACAAAGAAAAATAAAGCGCTAACAACAACTTTAGTCTCAGTTGGTTCATCACTTCTTCTGTTTGCTGTAATCATATGTTGTATAATCTGGAAGAAAAGGAAAAGCAGAGAAGGTAAATGAAATTTGCCTCGGTATATATATGTGGCTTAGGCATGAGTTGTTCTTTTTAACTATGCCTATACTTAAAAGAGAGCTCTATTTCCGTTATATTAGATGGAGTAACAGGTGATAAACAAGAAATGAAAGAGGAAGACCTTGAGTTGCCTTTATTTGACTTCGTTATCATAGAAACCGCAACAAATAACCTCTGTCACGGACAAAAAATTGGGCAAGGTGGTTTCGGTTCTGTTTACAAGGTAATTCTACTCTACTCTGTTGTTTATGGCTGAGGTTTACTAGGGAAAAAACCTAGCAGCTCTTTGTGACAGTGTCTTTCCCCTTCTATGTTAATATGCAGGGTCAGCTAGAACAGGGTGAAGAAATTGCCGTGAAGAGGCTCTCCAAGAATTCTGGTCAAGGCGTTTGCGAATTCAGGAACGAGGTGATATTAATTGCAAAACTTCAGCATCGGAATCTTGTAAAGCTTTTAGGTTGTTGCATTCAAGGAAAAGAAAGGATGCTGGTCTATGAATACATGCCGAATGAAAGCCTGGACTATTTCATTTTTGGTTTGCCATCTTCTTCAACTGTTTCAATTGGGTTTGTTTTGAAATTGTACAGCTGACTTGAATCTAACACTGTACAGATCAAAAGAAAAGCAAACTTTTGGATTGGGAAAAACGTCATGATATTGTCAAAGGAATCGCAAGAGGACTTCTTTATCTTCATGAAGATTCTAGATTAAGAATCATTCATAGGGATCTCAAAACCAGTAATATTCTACTAGACATCAACATGAACCCAAAAATTTCAGACTTTGGAATTGCCAGACTATTTGGAGGAGACCAGATGGAAGCGAACACAGAAAGAGTTGTTGGAACTTAGTACGCCCTGAATCCTTACAATTTTCTTTTTTATTTACCATTTTCTTTAATCGTATTTGAGAATTGTCCTACCTTCATTGTAGTGGTTATATGTCTCCCGAATATGCAATAGACGGGCACTTTTCTACTAAATCCGATGTATTCAGCTTCGGTGTATTAGTGTTGGAAATTGTAAGTGGCAAGAAGAACAGAGGATTTTACAATGGCAACCACAACTATACTCTTCTGGGGCACGTAAGTACCAAAGAAAACTAGTTTTGGGAATATTGTCAACATGTTATAAACTATCCAACTATGCCTTAATTTGTTTACCTATGCCTATTACGAGATATTGTAGGCTTGGATGTTATGGAGAGATGGGAAGAACATCTTGGAGCTAATGGACCCATGTTTGGAGGACTCAATTTCTGCACCTTCTGAAGTACTAAAATGCATTCAGGTCGGTTTGTTATGTGTTCAACAACTACCTGATGACAGGCCGAGTATGTCTTCTGTTGTTTTTATGTTGGGAAGTGAAAATGTGGTATTGCCCGAACCTAAACAACCTGGATTTTTCGTAGAAAGGAGGTTTAATGACACGAGTACTAGTAGTAATTCAGAAAATCAAGTAACTGTTTCAGGATTCGAAGGTAGGTAGAGATTATTTCATCATCAGTGGGTATCTTGAGAAGGTAGAGATTATTTCATCATCAGTGGGTATCTCCTGTGAGTTTTTCTAAGATGGCACGATAAAATGTGGAAATGCTCAAAGTTTGTAAAGTTAATTATCCCCTCCTACGTTGTAAAAGAGTATGATGGTAGGTTCGGTTGTATGTTTGTGTAGGTTGCTATTTGATCTCTAAATAAGTTACTTCATTTACTATTATTAAAAAAAAAAGAAAAAAAGTGATTTAGAGCAACCACAGTGCTGGGTCTCAAAAGCCAAGTCTCAAGTGCCATATTTGGCTTTGGTTATGAGACTTGGTCCGAAAATCTACAACGCTGAAAATCAAACACCAAATGAAATAAAGCATACGTGATTAATTTTCACGTTTCAAAACAAGAAGTGATTGTAAATCACGTTCAGTTTTTGAGAAGTGATTGTAAAGCACGTTTGGAGCTTTTGAAATTGAAACGTGATTTAAGGTCACGCTTTCTCTATGAACGTGATTTATATTCACGTTTTATGCTTGGCGTGATTTATATTCACGCTGGGCAGATACGTGAATAAAAATCACGTCCAACCAAAAGCCATACCAAACCCAAATGCTATCCTATATTTGGTGTGAAACAGTGAGTTTTATAGGTTTTGATATTTGATTTGGTTTGCTTTGCTTTGCACTGCCGATGGGCTATACCCATATATGGGATTTGGCACCCAGCACTGCGTTTGCTCTTAGGGGCGTCAAAAAAGGGAAGCCCCTCAACTTTTACTTCATCTATCTAGTTAGTCATTATGAGAGTGTCAAAAAGTTGTGAAATGTCCGAGTTATCCTTATAATGATTCTTACCCAAAAATATCCCCACCATAATTACATTCATAAATACTTAATATCCCATATAAAAAAATCAAAACCTAAAAATCAAAACATCAAAATTTCTCCCCTCTTTTCTCGTCTCCTACCTCTCCTCTCTTTTTTTCACCATTTCCTTTTCCACATTTTTCATTTTTGAGTTTTTTATGATGGATGCAACCAACACTGGTGGAACAATGGAGCACCAAAGGTAAGCATCTAAATCTACTCTTTTGTATTGATGTTGGTGCTAAAACTAGGTCACATGCATTAACTCCATGCAAATCAAAAAACGTGAACCAGATCAACTTACGACTAGCTGTTAGAGCCATAAGTCCTTTGTTACGGCTCGTATCTGAAGAACAATGAGCAGTAAGTAGTTTGTTAGGTGAGCCATTAAAACTGTAGATGCAAGCCGTAAGTTCAGTTTAGAAAAAAAAAAAAAAAAAAAAAAAAAAAAAAAAAAAAAAAAAAATCTAACGTAGTTAAAAAAAAAATTGTGTCGCAAAGTTACGGGCCATAACCTTATATTAGGAGCCGTAAGTTTTGTTAAATCTTTTATCTGCTTTAAATCGCCAGTCGTAAGTGAACTTACTACTGGTCTGTGCTTTTATTAAGTAGCCGTAAGTTAAAATGAAAATAATTTTCTCACATTTCTCTACTATATTTTGTGCATCAGAGAACCAGAATCAAGTCCCGTGATTGCACCAACTGAAACAAGGCAAGTAAAGATTCCTGAATCAAGTGTTGTGATTGAACCAAGTGAAACTAGCCAAGTGATTCACCAACTTCCACAACAAGGCGCACCAACATAGTATCTTCCTGCAATAAGATCACCAGTTCGTAATATTTGACGACAATTGAGTGGGGAATATGTTTCTGAATATCTTCCTGCTTATGTCCCAAGATTTATCTCACATGATGAATTTGCTGCACGAGCACCTCGTAATGGTGAGGTTGACGATGTTCCTTGTGGTTGTACACTTTGTGTTGAAGTTAAACCTCTCCATCCACTTGTCGAGGCCAATGGCAGGACGAGCAGGGAACTAATCCGCAGCCGAACGTGGTTTGGAACTGGAAATACTAGTTGGGTTTTATTATTTGTTTGAGTAGTGTTCTTCTTTAATGTTATTGGTGGACTTAAACACCTATGATGATGAACCAATTGTTGATGGATTTTATATTATGTTTGTTTTTTAATGGTTGAACTAGTAGTTGTGTTATCTATCTTTTGAAATTAGATGCATTTTATATTTACAATTTACACCCGCATAAACAACTCCAGCTTTATATTTACACCCTAAATGCCAACATGTGCGGAACACACACGCGCATGAAAAGAGAAGTTAAAATGCTGAAGGGGCTTCAATTCCTCGCCTCTTCTTCTTCATATTCTTCTACGTCTCCTCTATTTCTTTCTCCTTCTTCTTTCCCCTTCCTCTTATAATTCCTCGTTCTAGCTTAATTAACGGTTACGAAAACTTTCGTCGGCGATTAAATTCTATAAAAGCATGACGAAGAAATCCAAAGCAAAGGCGGAGGAAGAGAACCAACCCGCTAAATCATCTCAAGTTAATTAATCTAAACCGGTGTTTCGGAAATACTCCCACAAATCTTTTCCACTACAATCGCCTCAACTATTACAATAGAACCAAGATATGATTTCCCAGAGGTAAGAATTGAAAACCTATCTCTCCAATTTCAGTTTTTATTGCTTAGATTTGGTTTTGAGAATTGAAACTAGGGCAAAATTGCGGTTACAAACACACTTACGGCTACTTAGGTTTGTACGATACGAGCCGTAAGCTGAACTTACATCTGCAGATTGAAGCCGTAAGTATATTTTGAAAACAAAATTAAAGACTCGCAAGATTACCAGCCGTAAGTATTTTTTTGTAGCCGTAAGTTTAGTTCTGACTGGTTACTTATTTGGCTTAGCTGCCATAAGTTTGTCTGTAAGATTTTGATCTACTTTGTCATTCAGTTGCGGCTGATAATGCAAGCCGTAAGTTAGTTACGGTTGTTATCGATAATCAGGTATCTAGTCGTAGGTTAGTTACGGCTTGTTCCTACTAGCCTTTTGGTAGACGTAGGTGGTTCCTTCCATTGATTTTATTTGCTCAAACAACCCAAGTTCACCTCAAACATACCACAGGAGGAAGAAAAAAAGCGTGAATGATCTGACCCCTGTCATTCCTCCACCAACTTGTGGGGAGAAAAATGTGCACTTCGGCAGAAGAGGTGTAAGGGTAGGTGAGCAAGGTCTGTTACTGGAAGTAGGATGTGAGAGTGGTGTACCAATACTGGAGAATGTTGCTCCAATTGATGCTTTGTAAAGGTTGTATGTCATCACCCAACAACTTTACCATTGTACTATAATGACATCTGCTTTGAAAGTAAGTTTCTCTATAAGGTACGCCCATTTCTTTCCCTCCATAAGGACCAAATAATGGCTGCAGGTATGAGATTCCAACGTATTAATGTACTTTATCAGGTGATCTCTTTCTGTTAGTTTGTGGCAAGTAAGTGTAATTTACATGCTAATAAAACTAAATGAGTTGTGTGTGACCAATGGAAACCAACAAGTTTTAAGGGACCTAAAAATTTATAAGTTTTCAGATTTCATAATGTATGTAAAGATAGCGAAGAGTAATTAAATGTACATATTCAAAGAAATTAGCAACAAATCTATCAAACGAGATGAGGGAGGAAATTGAAAAGCTCTGAAAGGGATGACAAAGCGTAAGATTTGGCAATTCTGCATTTATGTGTTAAATTAAATATCACTCAGATAAGATTAAATTTTGACAGGCAATAAAATGTTGTTCGAGTACCATGTATTTGGATTAAACTTGTTTAACAGGAGTTCAATTATTGCACACTCCTCTAAAGATTGAAATGTTACGAAACACTCTTTAAAGAGTGTGTACCAAATCGGACTTGTTTCGGAAACGAGCTAAAACCAAGGCACCCTTAAAAAAATGCCAATGTTTGATTTTGGAAAGAATGATGCCGCATGGAGAGTTTCACGCCTTAGTTCCTAGTGACATTCAGAAAAAGCTTACAGGGGGGTAGTCGATTGTGACTTAGATAGATTTATAGGGAATTCCCAATTCCATTGTTATTCAATAGAGATTTTAGGAGAGTCTCCAAAAGTCTTTTGTTATTGGATAGAGATTTTTTTAAAGTCATTTGAATTCTCTAGAAATCCATGTTATTGCATTAAGACTCTTTGGGAGTCACTCAAACACCCTTGTTATTGGATTGAGACTTCGAAATCATTGATTTGTTGGTTTTAGAGATTTTGGGAGACTTTTGTAGAAAAATAGACATGGTAGAAATCTCTCCTACATAGGTGAGATTTCAGAAGACTTGCATTTTATGTTTGTGGAGATGAAAAATGGTGGCACAAAATTCCACTATGGAAGAACAAGATACTCCGCTAATGTAACTCCACTATATGGAACACATATATAGCATTTGGAGTGGAAATGCCAAAAACCAATTTTAACCCATCAATAATTATCGGATTATGGTGTTTCATTGCACATTTCGTTTTTGTTTGCTAGTAGCTCACTCAAATATTGCAAAATAAACAATTGTGTAAGGTACCAGCTGCCAACAGAGTCTGCATCATTTTTGGTACGCTTGTTTTACTTGGTAAGATGTTCTTCTTTCGAGAAAGGTAAGAGAATATATATTTTCAAGAGATATTTTGCAAAAATAGTGTTAAGAGAATACTTTATTAAGAAATTCAGATATGCAATATTTGATGCCAATACACACGATTATTATGCAATATTTGAGTATGATAGTCAAGATTTTAGTTACTGCACATAGGGTTATTTTTTTGATCCACATAATGCTACAATCTACCTTATACACGACAACTATAAAAATTCTCATGAGATTTGTATTGACAACCGACATATATTTTACTAAGTATTTTGTGGCGCTTTTATCATTGTAACATTCATAATTAAAAAAAAGTTGGTAGATGTTATGAAATTTTGGTTAGTTTTATCCATTTTTTTTGTCTCTACAAATCTCAAAGACTCTAAAATTCACTAGAATTGTATCAAATTACTCTCAGAGAGTCACTGGAAATTTCTCAGGGAATCAATTGAAATCTCTAGATTTCCAGAGAATCTCTGAAAGTCACTGAAATAAAAAGTCACTGAAAATCTATATAATTCTCATTTGACTACCACCCTGTTAACCTTAACTGGAGTTAACTTCTCGTATATTTGACAATTGAGATCTATGTTATTCTTCATATATCTAACAAATGTGATGAATTTTTTTTTTTTT
>JAJJMA010308262.1:0-26786 GCA_023529015.1 Papaver nudicaule
GAGACGACGTCTTGGTCCGTCATTTTTGAGGCAATAAATGCCAGAGCATCTGCATGCTTGTTATCCTTCCTGCATATATGCCGAATTTTTAGATGTGGGATCTTTGCCATAAGTCTCCTTGCTAATCTCTTGTATTTTGATAATGAATCGTTTGATTGGTAGCTGCCATCAAGCTATCGTACTACAAGTTGAGAGTCTGTAGTTATCCGTACTGATTGGATTTCCATTTCTATCATATATTTTAAAGTGTGGATCATTGCCTCATATTCCGTTTCGTTGTTTGTTGCTTCGAATTCCAATCGGAGTGCATATACTGTTCGCTTTCCTTCTGGCGAAGTGAATACTATTCCAACTCCTCGACCATCGCCATACCGACCCATCAGTGAATATTTCCCAACGTCGAGGGTGACATTGCTCTAGGAGGTCCTGTGGTCCATCTTCATCCTCGATCCCCAGTAGTGGCTCTTCTTCGTAATCTTCTTCGATTGGAAATTCCGCTAAGAAGTCTGTGATGATTTGCGATTTTAATGACATTCGAATTTCGTAAACCACGTCATATTTGCCTATTTGGGCATTCCACTTTGCAATTCTCCCGGCCGCCTGCATGTTTGTGAGTGTAGAAAGTGCCTTCTACAAATAAAAGCATCCTAGAAGTGAAGCTGCGTAAGAAGACTATCTCTGAGAAGTACAGAATCATCAACGGAAGGCCACGACAAATTATCTGGTATGAGAGATTAGCGTATAGATCCGCCGAAGTCACACCAGCGACCATCATGAGAAGAATGGAAGGGCGAACCATGATCAGCGAGTAAAGGACACGTCATCGACAAAGGTCCGTACAATAGTTGGGCATTTATGAGAATATCAGAATGGTCAGGTTGTCAGAGTTGACTCGTTGACTCAGTGGGATCCGCGTCAGCAAACCTTATCCAGAAGAAGACTAGTTCGCTGAAGTTATAAGAACAGAAAGTAAGGTCGCCCACCATGCTTGTCGGCGAAAGAGGACAAACAATTATTGTGAGTGTGAAGAGTATATTCGCTACGTGGCGCAAGATCAAGACAGTTGTAACTTAGTCTCGCCCATGAGAAGATACACCATAGAAGAATTCTAGCATAGGATTCCTATTAAGGGTAGTTTGGTAATGTTGTCGAGAGGGTGTCATATAAAAAACAGTGTAACCCTAAAATAAAGGGATGGTCTCTATTTCTCTCTCTACCCCATCTCCTTCTCCTTCTCTACTACAATTCTCTCCTACTCAAGAACATGAAGAACACCTCAAGTTCTCATGGAAATCCTTGTAATAAGGTCACCACAAATCACTGATAAATCCGAAGACGTAGGATTGCTATCTAGCTCCGAACCTCGTTAAAAAAGTCTCTTTGTCTCTCTTTATTTGATATTCATATGTGTGTACAAAAACTAGATCTTAGATGTAGAAATCTGTGGGTGTAATTGTATAATGGGAATTTATACAATTACAATGTTTTTGAGAACAAATTCAATTGGTGTTTTGGTTAGTACAATGATTTTATGAGCCTGGAAGTACGTCCTAAGCTTTTGGGTTGCTACCACCAGTGAAAGTATGAGTTGTTCTAGCTTGGTGTAATTTTTCTCGGCCTGAAAGAGTGTCTTGCTGATATAGTATACCGACCTTTCTTCTCCTCTGGTGGTTACGAGCACTGCGCTGATGGCATCCGAGTTGGCCGCAATGTAGAGTCTCAAATCTTCATTTCTGTCCGGAGGCTGCAAGGCTAGCAAGCTTGCTAAGTAATTTTTGATTCCTTGGAATGCAGCCTCCCTCTCATCTGTCCATACAAATTTCCCCCCCTTTTCAGAATCCTAAAGAAATTTTTGCATCTATCCGAGGATCGAGCAATGAATCTACTAAGGGTTGCCAATCTTCCGTTTAGTGATTGTACGTCTTTTATGGTTGTTGGCGATGACAATTCTCTGATTTCTTGCACCTTCGATGAATCCGCCTCGATGCCAGTTTTCGTGACGACGTAACCCAAGAACTTCCCCGAGGTAACTCCGAAGATGCATTTTGCTGGATTGATTTTCATATTGATTTGGCGCATCTTTTCCAGTATCTCCCGGAGATCTCCAACGTGAGTTTCTGCCTTCTTGCTTTTTACTAACATGTCGTCTACGTATGCTTCCACAGTCTTCCTCAGCCAAGGGCGAAAGATATTCTCCATTGCTTTCTGATAAGTAGCACCGGCATTATTTAGTCCGAACGGCATTCTTGTGTAACAGTATAACCCGTTGGATGTTAAGAATGCTGTGTGTTTTTGATCTTCTTCTGCTAAGGGAATTTGATTGTAACCAGAGTAGCCGTCCATGAAGCTTAATAATTCATGACCTGTTGTTGCATCCACCATTTGGTCTATGCTTGGAAGTGGGTGCGGATCCTTGGGACATGCCTTGTTTAATTGCTAAAATCGATGCAGATTCGCACTCCCTTGTTTTTCTTCGAAACGATGACCATGTTCGAGATCCAATCTGCATATTGTATTCTCTTGATAATTCTGGTGGCAATCATCTTGCTGAGCTCGGATTCCACTGCCTCCTGGTACACATCTGCTAGCTTTCTTGGTCTTTGCTTGAATGGTCGTACCGAAGGATTTATGTCTAAATGGTGACATGCTAAGCTTGGGTCAATTCCCGGCATCTCGCTCATCCTACAGGCGAATACATACGCGTATTCCATTAGTAAGCTTTCCAACTATGCACGTTGTTCATGTCCCATTAATGTTCCAATTTTCACGATTTTCGGTTCCTCGCTATTTCCGATATTCACATTCCGTCGGGCTAAAGTTTGGTGCTTCCTCGTTCATTGCACTAGGATCCTTCAGCGCTTCCTTTGTAATTGCCCCACTGTCCCCTTTGATTACTTGATTGATTTCCTTGTCGATCATCTCCATCTTTTGTTGCATGTACCGATCTCTTCGATTGCGCCTTGCGTATCTTCGTTGTTTGATGTCCTTCTCATGGCATGCTTGCGACTCCATTATTTCGTCCTTGATTTCACCTATACCCGTAGGAGTTTGGAATCTGAGTTTTTGATGTAGTGTAGAAGGTACTCCCAAGATCCCGTGCAGCCATGGCCGTCTCAAGATAGCGTTATACGGTGACTCGATGTCTAGGACGCAAAATGTGGTTTGCAACTTCATCGAGCTTACGTAAATTGGTAATGAGACGTCACCCTTCGGCTTCGAAGCTCTTCCGTTGAATCCGTAGATTGTATAGTCTGACGCCATCAGTGGGATGTTTTCGAAGAATTTCCTGTATGTCATTCCGAACAGGACGTCGACAGAACTCCCTGGATCAATCAATATCTTTGACAGTGACTCTCCGTTTATGCTTGCAGTTATCACTAGGGGGGTGTTGCTCGAGCCATCCTCGGGAAGATCGTCTACCGAGTAAATTATCGGTTCCAACTGCCATGGTTCGAATTTCCTTGTTTCTGCAACTATCATTATTCCTTTCCCATCTCCATCTCTCTTGTGAATCCTTCCAGTTATGTTACTTCGTGAGATGATGCTTTTCCTCGAATGAACCATCGAGTTGCAATGGGCGCTTCAGAGTAAAATTCCATCTTGTGATTCAATTTTGATGAGCTGCTTTGGCATCCTACTCTCGTTAAAGCGACCCTGCAAGACGCAACCGACATGTGAGGTCCACAGTAGTCATTGTGTCCTAGTGGTCTGACATGTACGATATCTCTACCTGTATTAGGCTTATATGATTATTTTGGCTATTTTTTTTTTTTTAACAAAACCCCTTTTGTACTGCTTTTGGTGATGTCCTACCGGAGAAATGCGCTTTGTGCTTGATTAGATCTCTGTGTTTCAAAGCTTAGATTCCTTGAACGAACATCGATCTTATCATATTGGTGATCTACGAAAAAAAACCTTGAGCGTGCTAAAGCTTAAGGTCTTTAGACACCCAAGGTGGTGGAGCTCATAAGGAATATAAAGTTTAAAGAAAATCTTGAGAACCCTAGAAAAAATTTCCAAAGAATTTGAAAACTACAAAATCACAGGCAAACCCTAAGTTGTTTTAATCAGTCCCTGTTTCTAGCGCCAAACTGTGTGAGTATAAAATCTACATAGACACTTCATACTCTACAGCCATTAGATCTATGAGCCAAAACTTTGGTCTTAGTTGCATTATACGGTGTTTTCAGTAGTACGAAGGAGATAAGAACAATATCGAGGCTAATTAACATTAGTAATAGCAATATAATGAACTGAACATAACAATAACTTGTATTTCTTTGAATATTAGTACATGGAAATGATGCTTAGGGATTTGAGGAGATGCTAACCTAATCTCTCTCACACCTTAAGATTACACCAAAAATCCAACCCTTACAATGGACCTCTAGCTCGCCGTATATAGGCCGAGTCGGAAGTGGATTACAGCTAATAGGACAAACTACTCAATCATGGGGGATATCAGAGTCTGTTGAGTAAGTCGGTGTCTTCGGGATGTCCTCCCGAAGGTATCCTCGGTACTCTCGCATCCTTCCCCTCGAACCATTTATTTAATGATTGCGAGCCTTCTTTGCCGAGCACGCCTTCCCATTTATCCTATAACCTTTCTGGGTGTCTTCCATCGAGAGCACGCCTTCCCAAATATTTGACTATGACAACTCAATGCGCACGAGATCCTCTCAAGTTTGATTTCCTACTTCGTTGTTGCTCTTCCTTCTTTTCTCATCTCTCCTGATTTTGACACGTGTCCTGATGGTATTTTATCCTCTACAACATGAGATATCTATTCTCGACTCTTGCAACGTCATAACTAAGTCTCTGCTTAGGAAAGTCATCTGGTCCTAAAATACATATGCACATATATTTCATAGATAACAATAGGCAGTTGCAATGTAAACATAAGATTTGTCCGAGTACAAAGAAAGCAATAAAACCAAAGACAATTAATAATTGGAATGAGCCCGACACATTTACGCCATGAGACCTGTAGAGATGTCCATATACACACTAGCATTTGTTGATGTATTTTCTCTAATACAACGGTAAACAAACTTCAACTCAAGGAATCATATAAAAGGGTAAACACTAACCTGCCTCCCATTTCAGTGATATCTGTGCACTCTTTAGTTGATTTGTGGAGGAGAGGGTTAACTTTCCTGCAACATTGACACAGCAGGTTATTTATATACGTCTCGTGGAATACTGAAAAATCAAACAAAACTAAAAAAAAAAAAAAAACGATTCACAGGGAAAGGGATTCACAAAGGGAAAGGTAAAAGGGGAAAATAAGGAAACCCATAATATACTCGGAGGGTTCCAACTTATCATCACAGAAAATAAAAAGACTATATGTGAATCAATAAAGGGATTCATTTTCAATATAGGAGCTACGAAAAAAGAAAGCCAAATTCTTGTTTTGTTTCTGCTGGCTATTTTCTCGCATTGTCGTCAATAAAGGAGACGGGTTTTACGATCTATTATACTCTCTTTACGGCTATTTTCTAGTACTGGAATTACAACACCTAAAAAGACACTAAGAAATGTTTGTATTACATGTCGAAACTACTTTGGCATTAACTATCCCTGATACTGTATTAAAAATTGTATAATTAGTAGTGCAGAAATCATATGTTACCAAAAGAAGAAGCAAACACCACAAATCCAGAGCGTAAGGGTACCTTGGTTTACTACCACTACCGTGGTTAACATTAAATTTGAATGTTAGAAGCCTAAAACAATTACAGGGAAGGATTTCGGCAATTCTTGCTAGCCCATGAACATGACCAGATTTTCTAAAGGATCATTGTCATAGCTACTAAATGTTGTTTTCAACAGCTGATTTCATTAGCTTTAGTTCAGTTACCTCTATTATAACCCAAAACACAATTTTGATAGGCTATTTAAGATATAAACAGTAAAACGATTGAAAAGAGAGAAAGAAATCGAATATTGGTTGTTACCTCTTTTGAAGATTAGGGTTTGGTAGTCTGGAAAGGGGAGTTTGATTACCATTAACATGCGTAATCCGAGCTTGGTCTGTAATACACGTAATCCAATACCGATAAGATCAAATTGAAGAACCCTAAATTCAATTTTTACCCATGCATCAAATTAACAGAATCAATCATCTAAACGAAGATAAAAGAAACACTAGGTTTGACGTGCTTAGACTTTTGGAAGATCGATATTGCTTCAATTGAAAGTTTACTTTATTATAACCGAACATCAGAACTGAAAATTTTGGTTTTCACAGTTCGATTTAGGTTGTTACTGTTAGGGCATTGTCCGGTCAAACCCACCAAAGTTGGTATGTCAAGCTGGTTGTCAGTTTTAGGTGTCAAAACACAATTCTTGATTTAGCTTACTAGAGTTTAGATTTCAGAATTTGGATATAGACTAAGTAGTAGAGACCTTAAAGAAGAAGACTGTGAAGACAAAGAAGACATCAATTATTCTTCATCGACAAAAGGTTAGTAGGAGTTATGACTTTTATGGAAATTCTTCTATTATATTTACTCTATCTTTCGAAATAGTCGGCTACTTTAGTAGAGATACTAATAGCGATTGAGATCGTGTTCTTGTCTACGTGACCATGTGTTATGTTGGTATTTGTTCCCACGAATACTAAGGTTACAAGAATACATACCATTTTTCCATTGCAATGGTTTGCTTGCAAATCACTTGTTGGATATGGGTGAATCTAAAGGAGTACTCTTGAGCAAGAGTCCAGTGGATTATAGCTGAGGGCGTATAACATGTCTAAGTACTGGCCCAGCCCAGAACTTCCAGCGGATCCAGTTAAACCCTATTCTGAGTAACGACGATTCCAGAATCGGTTCGTGAACAATGACTTGGGATTTTCTCCTGAGTTCCAAAACATCAATTTGTACACGTACATGTGTGAACCTCAGATTTGATGTATTTGGTCGTAATTCAGAAGGACGGTTTGCGAACCGGCCAAGGTGAATATTCTCTGGGATTTTCACACGGGTTAAACTCTGACTCCTTTATCTCTTAGTTGGACTTGGTTATCACGAAATATCTTTTGTGGTCCATCTAACGATTCCAAATGTGTCAATAAGATAAAGATTATCTCTGGTCTGTTGGATATCAATCTTGAAGTGTTTGTGAGCTAACAAAACACTTGGAAGATAAATGATAAAGATTTCCAATTGAGTTAAATATAGGTTTCTTTGTGTGCAAGTTAAGTAACGGGTTCGTTTTACACGGGCACTTGCTAAACCTGTGGAACAAGTAACTAGTTGTTTTATTCCTAAGCAACCTATCTTATTGAGTGCTATAAATAGAGGTTTCTAGAACGAAAACCACAAGCATAAAGCATATGTGAATTTTCTTTGTGGAATTGATCGTAAACTCTTTTCACTTCGGTGAATGCTTGTTGTGGTATAGTCATCCTCTATTAGGTAGCAGTTCCTCTGTGGGAATTACCTAACGACTATAAAGACTTCTCTTGAGAGGTGGGAAGCACAGGTAGGAGATTGAGACCTTAGTAGTTGAAATCGGAGTAACCTGTAACCTGATCACGTTCTTGCCTATTCTACGGTCCTTCTCTTATGATATAAGGCCATTCAAGAACTGATACGTTACACACAGGGTTGAAAGGAAGCAACGCACGGCTGCACTCGGTGTTGTAATACCTAGTGAGCTCCAGTTGTATAAGTTTCTTAAGTGATTCTTTTTACAACTGAGGTAGAGACAAGTTGGGCATAGTTTACTCGATTTACTTGTCAGCCCCCGCTTGTAAGTAGATTTCCGTATGACCTGGAGCAATCCGAAGGAAGTCACTTTGTGTATGTTAAACTGATAGAGGACAGTTCAAACATACATTTGGTAATTAAGGTTGCAAAACCGAAATTATTAACACAAGCCTTTAACAGCGGTTAAAGCAACTCCTAGGCCTGTAACGGACGTCATCTAGGGGAATCAAGTGCGCGACGATCTGTGGGGGATCTAGAGACGTAAGGAGTGTGACAATAGCCAGTTCGCTTGGAGGGTGGAATTGGTCTCTGCTACATCCCAGACCGAAGTCTTATAGGCTAGTGTTTGTAGACAGTTTGTAATGTGCGGTGTTCAATCTAGACGAGGTCCCGAGGTTTTTCTACAGGTCGTAGTTTCCTCGTTAAAAAAAATCTCTGGTATCTTGTGTGCTTTACTTTTTGCATTATATTATCTGATTATATAATTAAAGCAAACACAAGAAGTACGTTATTAATAAACCTGATCGTTGTCCTCAATCCATCCCTTGGATTTACCAAGACCCTGTCTTGCGTAGGACTGATCACTTGTGATCCAAACTCAGGTTAACAGATCTGGATATTGATTTTTGAGATCGTCCAGATCTTACCATAAGACTCATGAGCCCAAACGAAAAGTTGGTAGTATTTCGGTACCCCTGCTTTTTCAGTTACCGCAAGTACAGAAAACGTACGTGTCGTTGGCTATTTTTCCTTGGGGTTTGAGGAGTTCTGATCTGTTAGGGTTCTGGAGAACATGTATAGCAGAGAGAAAGAGAAAACAGAAAGTGGTTTGGTTTCGCAGGAGAGGAGAAAAGAAGAGATGGTGTGGCCGTCGACAATAATTTATAAACACCCTCGGTCTCGACGGGCCCAATTATCTATCCGGCAAAATTATCTTAGCCCAAAACCTCGAAATGTTCTGATTGGTCGAGAATTCCTGTGGTGGGACCTCGAGCTCTAATATTCGAGCTTTGTTCAACTTTCAATGTGGTTGAGCTATGAAGTACTCCTATTTTTATTAAAAATAAATAAATAAATAAATAAATAGGTTATATACAGTTACATTCATCGTCAGAGTCTTGCATCTCAAGACTTGTGTTTCCTAATACAACTCAAATACCCTAAAGTAAATATCTTCTATCTATGGTAATATAAAATCTCCTAATATGTCTCATAATACCCCCACTCAAGTTGGAGCATGAAGATTTCGAATGCCTATCTTGGAAAGAAGAAAGTTAAACTGAGCTTTTTTAACGCTTTTGTGAAAATATCTGCCAACTGTACCGTTGTAGGCACATAAGAAGGTAACCTTCCCTGTTATTGCATCTCTAAGAAGATGACAATCCACCTCTATATGTTTTGTTCTCTCATGAAATACTGGATTTTGAGCAATGTGTAATGTTGACTGACTACCACAGAAGAGATTTATCCTTTGAGTGTGATGAACCCCTAAAACACCAAGTAACTGTTTCAACCAATTTAATTCACATGTTATTGCCGTCATTGATCTGTATTTTGCTTCTGCCAATGAACGTGAAACTGTATGTTGCTTCTTAGTTTTCCAAGACACAGGTGAGAAACCAAGAAGCACTAACCAACCGTTAACGAACGTATCGTTAATATGGACACCTAGCCCAATCCAAATCGCGCCATCCTCTTCTTCAAATATCGTACCACACAAAGCGCTGCTTCCCAATGCTCTACTCTTGGTTGTTGCATAAATCGTGACAAAATTTGCACCGAGTATGCAAGATCTAGTCTCGTTACTGACAAGTATATGAGACGACCAACCGATCGTCTATATTTCTCCACATCATCTAGTACTTTTCCTTTCTATAAGGCTAGTCAATGATTCGTCTCTATTGGTAATTATGCAGACTTGGCTCCCAATAAACCCCTCCCCATGATAATATCAAGTGCATATTTCCTATGGCATATGTATAAGCCTTGTTTACATCGTGTCATCTCTAGACCTAGGAAATATTTTAACTTCCCAAGATCTTTCATTTTAAAACACTGATCCAAGTTTTCCAAAGTTATGAAGTGCGACCAGATCATTGCCTGCAATAATTAAATCATCAACATAAAACAGAACATTAAGCTGCATCTTTCCCTTCGTCATTGTAAATAGAGAATAATCTGAATATGACTTTTTAAAGCCATAATTCTTCAAGGCTGTTGATATTTCCGCAAACCAACAACGAGGTGCAAGTTTTAAACTATACAACGACTTCTTCATTCTACAACCATAATGTAATTTCCTTTGGAAAATTCAAGAGATATCTTCATATATACTTCTTCCTCCAAATCACCATGAAGAAACGCATTGTGAACATCCATTTGATGCACTTCCCAGTTCTTAACTGCTGCAACTGCAAGAAAAGTTCGAACTTTCCTCATCTTTGTCGTTGGTGCAAAAGTCTCATTGTAATCTAATCCTCCATCAACTTGATGATTCCCAAAGATCACTGATCTTGCCTTCAATCATATTAAATTCCCATTCTCATATCTATTCTCTGTATAAATCCACTTAGTTCTTAATGCCTTCTTCCCAACGGGTAGTGCCTCTAATACACGCGTTCCTTGTTCTTCGAGAGCTCGTATTTATTCAGTCGTGGCTTCTGCTACCCTGCATGTTTCATAGCTTCCTTGAAGCTCTTGGGATCATTCCCTGCAGTTATTGATGCAATATATTTTCTGTGTACAACAGAAAATCGGTTCCAACTAACATAATATATTAGAGGATAAGGTGTACTTGAGGTCGATGATTGTGTGGATTGGGTTGGAGATGGAATGTTATTCCATACAATGTGCGTTACAAAACTTTTGAGCCTGCTGGAAGGAATTTTCTGACGCTTGCCTTTACTCATCTCACTCATATTGCTATTATATACCAAAATTTCCTCAGGTATACTACCGCCATCGTCACCACTAGAATGTGGTTGAACCACATTTTCACAGGAAGATGGTGAAGCCTCCTATCCACTTTCCCGTGCCTCTGTCTGTTATGTTGCACGACTAGAATACAGATCCCCATTATCACTACCTTATTCTGGTATACTCTCCTTTGTCAGCCATGTTTCAGTCCAGAACTTGTCTGTGGTTCATCACTGCTTCGTGGGTGTTGATGTTGCTCACTATAATGATGATGAGAAACATCCCTAGATGACATTAACACCTTCTTGTCATCATCATCACTCCAACATACCTCATCACTTGGTGTAGCAATGTTGGTAGGATGTTCATCATTAGAACTGATATTCGAAACTGATGTTCATAAAAATCGACATCCCTTGACACTAAAAATTGTTTTGTGTCCATATACTTGCCATGCCTTTTTACCAAATGGATATCCAATTAAAACACACCTCCGTCCTCGACTTGCAAACTTGCCAGCTTTGCTATTTTGATTATGCACATAACACAAACACCCAAATACTCGCAATTCATTATATGGAGGCAATTTTCCAAACATAATATCATATGGAGTCTTATTCCCAAGCAAATGTGTCAGTGTTCTACGATCAAGTATCCTGCAGTCAATGCACAATCCCCCAGAATTTATCTGTAAATTTGCTTGAAATCTCAAAGCTCTCGCCACGTTCATTATATGTTTATTCTTTCTCTCAACTCTCTCATTTTATTGCGGTGTGCCAACACAAGATATCTCAAGATGTCCCAGATTGATTTCCTTGTCAAATTGACGTTTAGTTAGAGCAATAAAATTAAGAAACATCAATTCAACTTTTGTTTTGCTTTTGATCAATATAGCCAAACACCTCTTGAAAAATCATCAACTATTGTTAAGAAATAATGAGCTCCACAAGACGATGGTGTCTTGTAAGGGACCCACGAATCCAAATGAACTAACTCAAATAAACGACTAGCTTTATTTTAAATGACATGAAAAATACTTCTACGGTGCTTTGCACGTGGATAAACATCACATTTGAATTATTTTTCCTAAAAAATCTATTCACAACCGGTGTCATCTGCAAAACTTTTTCCAAAGGATGCCCTATTCATTGATTCCACAGCTCGTTTGAACCCCCACTAACTGCTAACACTTTGACTTGAGACACAACATAGATGAAATATAGTTCATCTTGTCGCTCACCCACTCCAATCACCTTCCTCGTTAACTGGTCCTTTATAACACATATTTTGTTAATAAACTGCACAACACAATAAGACTCATAAATCATCTGAGTGACCGAGATTAAATTGCATGTCAACAAAGAACAGTATCAAGTCGAAAATCCCAAGGAAAGATTATTGTTCCAATTTGACGAGAGTTCATAGATTTTCCATCTGGCAGGCCTACTGAGCAATTCTCAATTTTCTTCACATTAATCATGTCATTTAAATTATATGAAACATGATTTGATGCCCCTGTATCAATAATTCAAGAATCACAATTCTTTTTACCTTGTAATTGATATTTTGATTTGTTTGAAATTCAAATAGTCAAGAACTTGTTGAAATTGGGTTGTTGTCACCCCAACTAGACCTATCCCATCTGCAGGTATGCCACTCAAACTCTTAGATTGTTGACTTTCTGACAACTAAATGTATTGGCACGAACCAGGATAGTGCTGCCATTGTTTCTCCTTTCCCTTCCAGATGCAACTCCACCTCGACCACTTCCCATGCTACCTCTGCCAGGCCCTCTTCCATCACGAGGTTTATCTCCCCACTATTCAGGAAACCCAATCAATTGAAAACAACCCTCTTCAACATAGAACTTAGTACTAGTATCTCGACCACTTGTGTTTCCTCTTTGACGAGGTTAAACCTTAAAGTCCATGACCTTGTCTTGTACATCTATAGATAGTGAATTTTCTCCCGGCCTAAAATGTTCAACTTCCACTGTTGTCTGGTGGTACACACTATCAATAGATGGTAATGTATCTCTCTCTAAGAGTTGTTCACGAATCAACCCATCATGCTGTCTAAACCATCAAAAAATAATGGAGGTAGTCTTCTTCTCTCAAAGTAGTCACCTATGTCGTAATATTACAAGTGCAGTTACCACACATGCATTGTGGTATTTTCATATATGTCACAAATCCATCCCATATATTGTTTATCCTCCTATAATACACAGTTATACTCTCAGATTTACCTTGTTTGCACTCTCCCAGGGAGTATTTGAGTTGGCAAGTTCTTGTTCCACAAACAACACAACATCGATTCTTCAAGTGTGTCCAAAGAAGACTGGAACCATCATAATCTCCAAACATTGATCGGATTGAAGAATTTAATGTGTTGTTAATCCAAGAGACAATCATTGAATATAAAACAATCCATTCCTCCAACTGTCCAGGGTTCTTTAAGGTTCCTTAATTGTGCATTCAAAAAGCCAAATTTACACTTGCCTTTCAATGATCTTCGAATTGCTCGGGCCCATTCATCATAGTTAGTTCCTTTTAATATGATCCAGGTAATAGTAATACCAGGACCATCACTTGATCTTAGATGATAGACTAAATCTGGTTTCGCCAGTTGTGTTGATGACTATTTAGGTTCTTGATCTCCCATCGCCTCTTAAAGAGAACTTGAAGTTTTTTTTTTTTTAAAAAAAAAAAAAAAAAAAAAAAGGTTTAAACCAGGCTCTTGAGACCAGTTGTGTTGATGACTATTTAGGCTCATGAAAAATTCTCAATAAGTCGATCTCATCTTCTCATTAATCTCTATCTATAATATAAAACACATCGAAGACAAGTTGGCCTAGACAAACGGGATGTTGCGATCTCGCCAAGTTGAGATCTAAGGGTTGTGGTTGTATTGGGTCTTTCATCTCCCATAAACCCCTCAAATGGTTATTGGCCCACTCCATGATTGCCCATTAAAAACTAAGTTATGTTTATGTGCTATATTAATTAGTGTATCATTAATTTTTTTTATAATCAATAATTCATTAATTAATCATTATAAATATCTCAATAATTTTTCAAAACAAAAAAAAAATGTCTCATTAGTTGATATAGTAAATATTTGTTTACATATGATAATTTTGATAAGAATTACATCAATACACATTGGCGGCGATAGTGGTGGTTTTGATCATGGTGGAAACGGTGGTGGTTGTTAGTGGGTGGTGGAGGCGGTAACGTTTAATGGTTGTGTAAGAAGTAGTAGCAATGGTGGTTTTTGTGGTCTCATCGTTTTTAACACGATTATAAAGATGGGTACCAAATATTCCGCGATGATACCAAATTATGTAGGAACAAAATAATCATATATGACTATTGGATCACTCAAATAAAACACATCGAAGACAAGTTGGTCTAGACAAACGGGTTGTTGCGATCTCGCCAAGTGTGAGATTTAAGGGTTGTGGTTGTATTGGATCACTCAAATGATACCCCTGTTGTTTTAGGCTAGAAATATGGTCGTTGAGATCTTGACACGTGTCTGAACCAAATGTTGTCGTTGTATTGGGTCCCTCTTCTCCTATTAACGCCCTAAAATGGTTATGGGCCCTCCTGAATCCGTGAATGCCCATTAAAAACCATGTTATATTTAGTTAATTAGCGTGTCATTAGATTTTTATAAATATGGGTACCAAATATTCCGCGCTGATACCAAATTATTTAGGAACAAAAAGTAGTCATGACAGTTGGATCACTCAAATGCCTTTGCTATCTTGGGTACCCGCACATATAAATCACAGTTTTTAGTGTCAAAATAAAGTCAATTGCAATACAAAGAAAATATACTGTAACAATTAATTAAAAACTTAATGGAACAAGCTAACTAGCGTACCTGTGTGCTTTGTTCGGACGAAAAAAATGCAACTGAAGGTATACTCCTCGGAGTCCTATATAACTATCGGATTAATAAAATACAATCTAACACGTTTTTTCTAAAACGTATAAGGTTGTGCAGGATCCAACGACAGAGCTGGATTCATGGCTCACGAACGAAAACTTAAGAAAACAGTTAAGGAATCTTTAGAAACCTGGGAAAATCGGAGATTCAAGTAATTATGCTCATTCTTATTTCGTATATATGAAACACACCGACAAAGTAGAGTGTCATACAACGATAACATATAAATAGCAATTTCGTTCGAGGATGGGCTCATATTCACCACATTCCTCAAGATCGAAGTTTTTGGAGACCAATGGGAGTGCATGTTGATAGGTGCGCAAAACACCTATTCAAGAGTACCTAATTGATACACTTTAGTCGACTTAAGCCTCGTATATTGTTTATCTTAACCATTTTCTATTTTGCAGGTATTTTGAAATCATATTCAATAAAATGAAGCAAAAACAATTCAATTCATAACTTGAAGTCATTTGGAGTTGGTGTCCTTTGAACACAAGAAGGATACAAGCACAAAGGTGTCGCAAAAGAGAATCACTAAGGGGCAGCCACAGCTCACTGAAGGCAGCCAAAAGTCACAGATTACTGAAGCACCCGAAGAAGTTTACTCAGGGCAACCAATTACCAAACAGAAGGCAACACCACAAATAGGCACCAGGTTATCCCCAACTGCAGCCAATCGCTAAGGGGCAACCCTTATCTTAATAAAATCAGACGCTAAGACTTTTTCAATTTCAGATCTCGCTGTCTGATTACAGAGCAGGGGAGAATGGGGAAAGCAGAGCAGTGGAGAAAAAGAAATTGGCAACTGGCGAAAGGAAATTGTGGAGTTTCAGCCCGTGAATCAAGAGCAAGGAGGGAAGAACGACTTGAGTTGGTGTTGAAATTACCAATTTCAGACGGCAAGGAAGAGTTGCTGATGTTGGAGACAGAGAGGGGTTGAAGCTGTGAATGATTCAGAGCAGTAAGAAGAGCTGAGGATTACTGAAAGAGCAAGGAGGAACGGTTGTTGTCTAAGATTCAGAGAATGCTTGATTGCGCTGCTATTGATGGCAGGAGAAGAACTGAAGGTGTGGTTGAGGTCATCAGATGATTTAGAAGATTGGGCTATGCGTGATTTCTGCATTGAATGGTTGTTTAGTTTCACGGTGGATCTGCTGGTGAGCTCGGGTTTCTGTTCAGTGTTGGGAAGTTTGAAATGCCTGTCGGATTTGCGTATCCGACAGAGCTGAGAAGATGGGGCATGTGCCAGTCACACATGTGCAGGTGTTCGTGTGATTCACGCGTGTGTGGGAGAAGCAGGACGTCAGTCTCAGGGAACTGACAGGCATGGTACGAGATGGGCTTCAACTGAGTTCTGTTTTGGGCCCAAGAAGGTGTTATTGGGTCAGGAAAGGATTGGGCTGCGACTGGATTTTGGGTTTGAGTAGGTTTTGGAAATCAGATTTGTTTTAGGTATTGGATGTGTGTGAATAAATAGAGAATTCCAGGAGACTGTTTTTATCACGCAATTTTTTGGAAGAGCTCCTGCACGTTTCCCGAGACAAGGGGAAAGCTAGGGTTTGGCACGGTTTTCGAGGTGGAACCTTGGGAGAAAGATTGGAGATTTGCATCAAGGTTTTTTTTATGATTTCTAGCACTTTTATTATGTTTTCTTTTGCTTTCAAAAACAACATGAGTAGCTAAATTTCTTTTTATTGGTTGAGGATGTAGTCTTAAATTGCAAAACATATTATTTGATTAATTATGGAGTTAAACTTATTCATATTCATCATCGATATTATTCTACTATGTGATTGAGTGTATGATTGATGTATTACACTAAGGTTGAATGTCTTTTGATTCAAGTGGCCAATTGAGTTAGATTATGTTTATACCTATTGCTAGAATTAGGTTTGGAGATACGAAATAGTTGAAGAACCTATTCATAAGTAGCACGATATGATCATTGAGGTGGTGATAGCTTCGAGAGTCATATGTAGGATATTACCTTTGTTGAATGAACCATTCATGGTGGTTCATTGCATTGATTAGCCTATTTCACAAAACTTAATGCTCTTAGAGTGTTGAACTCGATTACCCGATGTGTCGAGTTATTGTCTACGTAGTATTCACACATTCATCGTTATGGTGTGTGATGACATTAGGAAATTTCGGAATATTTTCGCGATGATGCATTCTAGGGCTTTTGATGATGATAGAGTTAGTCGATATTCCATATATTATTCATATGCATGTTAAGCAATTTAAGATGAACCCAATTAACCAATATTCTCCACTCTTGATTACTTTCAATTATTCTTTGCGTCTTATTTACTTGCTTTTATTTTATTTTACTTTTAGTATTAAAACAACAAACATCCCCCCCAGGTTACTTTAGGATTCAACATTAAAATAACAACCATTACCTCCCTGTGAATGAACCTGTTTTTACCTCTATATTATATTATATATATTGTGAAGGTTTAGGACTTAAGTATATTTGTGCGATTCGACACGCATCAAATTTTGGCGCTGCTGCCGGGGAGGCAATAGCGTTTGTTATTTTATCTTTGAGTTCTATTTTATTATTTCTATACTCATATTTGAGTCTCTTGTTTCAGGTACTTATCTCTGGCACCAACACGTTGGGAATACGAACGTTGCGGTATTGTTACTCGTCGAGGGACAGTGCTACAAGATCCTCAAATAGCAGAGATTCTTGACGAAGAAGTTCTGGAAAACGAAGAAGCTATGGCTGAGAAGTCACTCAAAGAATTAGCTTCTCACAAGCTCGATGAACAACGTTGGTGTATCCAAACAACCTCAAAGTTTGAGATTAAACCAGGGTTGCTTAGAGAGCTTCCTAAATTTCATGGAATGGCCAATGAAGATCCATGCAATCACTTGATGGAATTTCATAACATTGTTTTGGCCATGCTTCCTAATGATGATGATGATGCAGATGGAGCCATGCTGAAGGCTTTTCCATTTTCCTTGCAAGGTTCGGCGAAAGATTGGCTTTATTACTTGTCTCCGGGAAGTATTACAACTTGGAAAGCAATGAAACAACTTTTCTTAGAAAGGTATTTTCCTGCTTCTCGAGCTACTCAAATAAAGAGGGAGATATCATCTATTCGCCAAATGGTGGGTGAGACTTTGTTTGAAGTTTGGCAGCGATACAAGAGGTTGGTGGCGAGCTGTCCACATCATCAAATCAGTGATACTCAAATTCTTCGAAACTTCTACGAAGGTTTACTTCCACCTGACCGGAACCTTCTTGATGCTGCAAGTGGAGGTGCATTCATGAGTAAGACTGCAACAGCGGATAGAGAGTTGATTGATAGTATGGCAGCAAATTCTCAACAATTTTACAGCCGTTCAGAACCACTCGTCAAGAAAGTTAATGAGGTTAGTGCATCTCCTGATCTTTATCAGAAAATGGATAATCTAACTGCTATGTTGCAACAGGTTGCAGTGGCGGTGATACCTCAACATTCAGCAATTCGAGAGGGCAACGAGCAAGCTAATGTTGTATTTCAAAATCAGCAGAGGCCGAGATATGATCCCTATTTTAACACTTATAATGCAGGATGGCGAGATCACCCCAATTTCAGCTATTCTAACAAGCAAGCTAAGGTTCAACATCCTAATTACAACCGCCACAACGGGTACCAACAACAATTTCAGCCACCGCAACAACAACAAAACCAAGGTTCAAACATGGAGGATTTGCTGAAGTCATTCATACAAAGGACTGAGAATGCGGTGAAAGATTTACAAACATAAGTTGGCACTATGGCAGTTGAGTTGAACCAATTGAAGTCACAGAATAGTGGGAAACTCCCTTCTCAACCTATCATCAATCCAAAAGAAACGGTGAATGCCGTGACATTGAGAAGTGGTACACAAACTGTGCAACAGGAAGACAAAAACAACAACAACACCAAATCAAGTTCAGCTGAACCTGACAAGGAATCTGAGACTCTTCCTGAAACTACTAAGGTACCTAAGAAAATTTCTAAATCTCATGTTTCTACTTATGTTCCGCCTTTGTCATTTCCTCGCAGGTTTGCTACTTCTAAAAAGACGGAACAAGAGACTGAGATTGTAGAAGTTCTCAAGAAGATTCATCTGGAAATCCATTTGTGGATGCTATCAAACAAATTCCTCATTTTGCGAAAGTGGTGAAGGATTTGTGTACCAAGAAGCGAAAACTCAAGGGTAATGAGGTAATGAGTGTGGGGGAGAATGCATCTGTTGTCTTGCAGAAGAAACTCCCACCAAAATGTAAAGACCCAGGTAGTTTCGATATTCCAGTCATTATTGGTAATACTAAATTTAGCAAAGCTATGTTAGATTTAGGGGCTTCAGTGAATGTTATGCCCGCATCCATATATGAATCTATTAATTTAGGTTCATTGAAAGAAACATGTGTTGTTTTACAATTGGCTGACCGTATTAATGTTTACCCTAGAGGTGTTGTTGAGAATGTGTATGTGCAGGTCAATCAATTGGTATTTCCAGCAGACTTTTGTGTGTTGGAAATGAGCGGAGACTCATCAGATTCATCCATCCCTTTGCTGTTGGGACGACCATTCATGAAGACGGCTAAAACCGTCATTGATGCTGATGAGGGAACGTTGACAATGGAATTTGATGGAGAAACATACGTTTCAACATTTTCGAGACGATGAAACATCCTAGCTAGTGATGTTAATTCTTGTTTCTCCATCAATGTGGTTGGTGATGTAGCTGAACGAATATTCAAGAAAAGAAGGCAAAAGAGTTCAGACAAGGGCAAGGAAAAGAAAAAGGCGAATTTTTGTGACAAAATTTCTGAAAAACACTTTAGTGTTGGACAGAAAGTTCTTTTATTTAAATCTTGCCTACATTTATTTCCTTGCAGAATGAAATCACATTGGATATGACCTTTTGTTGTTCTAGCTGTGTTTTCCAGTGGTGCAGTGAAAATTCGGAGCTTGTCAACTGGAAAAGAATTTAAGGTGTATAACCATCGGTTAAAACCTTACATTGATGATATCCCTCTGGAGGAATCATAGAGACATTACGTCAGGCTGATGACGTTAAAACAAGCGCTACATGGGAGGCAACCCATTGTTTGTATCTAATTTTGCTTTTTTGTTTGTTCTTTTCACAGAGAGACGAAGATGATGCTTAATGGGAGTCAACCCATTCAATTTTGCTTTGTGGGAGTCAACCCACCAGATATCTACCACGTTTGAATTCCATTGGACGAGTCAATCTACATTGAGGACAATGTAGAGTTCAAGTGTGGGGGAGGTAAGTCTTTATTTCTCACTCTCTCAAATGGCGAAAAACAGAACTGCCAAGGCGAAAAACAGAACAGCCGAAATAAAACACTACCCATAAAAAAGTGAGATGGGTTTAAAAAAAAAAAAAAAAAAAAGGGTGAAAAACAGAACTGCCCAGTAAAAATAAAAAAAAAATGAAAATGAAAATTGAAAAAAACAGTGGAGCATTGATATTCTGATCCAAGTAGAAGGATAAGGGGCACCTTCCTTAATAGGATAAGACGTAGAAACGAGAATTATCCTCTTCTCAATTCTGTTTCTATCTATCAGTTCAGAAAGAAGAATTTGTGAGGATATGAAGATGCTACTGTTGGGTGTGAAAATTGCTGAAGCTATGGACTAGAAGAACAGCGGTGGGTTCAGAATTGCTGCCAATTACAAGAGAATCAATGGGTTGCTGCTTTGTAAGGGTGTTACATGGATGAACTTAGGAAGGATTAGACTATTGGATGAATATATGAATGTTTGTTTGGAGGTGTTGATTGGTTTCCAGGGAAGGAGATGTGCTTGAAGAGAATCAGCTGAACTCATTATAGCTGAACAGCCAAAATACTCAAGGTGCTTGTAGAAATATCTGATTTATAGCTGCAAACAAGCTGGGAATGTGGTTGGTTGCAGTAGAGTGAGAGTCTGAAGATATAGATTGCATTAAGGCTGGTAAACTGATGGTTTAGGGAGTGCTGAATGAGGATGGCAGTGTGTTTGCTACAGCAGGTGGCTTGGCTCTGGTAATGGTTGGATTGTGTGGTTGGTTGCTGCTGAAAGTTTGAGCATGGATAGACTGAGACAGTGGAGTGTATGTTGGTTGTGTATGGTGTGCAGTGAAGAAAAAATGAGAAACTGAAGTTGCAGAAATGCCTGAATTGCTTATGTTGTTGTGTTAGATTGTGATGAGGTGCAGTTCATGTTGGTGCTATGTGGTTGCAGAGAGCTTGAAGTGGTGGTGTGATGATGATGGCAGTGCAATGAAGAGGAAAATGGCAGTGGTGCTTTGAGACAGATTACCAAGGTTCTGTGGAGGTGAAGCAATAGTGAGTGCAGCTGGAAATGAAGGTTGCTGATGTTGGTGACTAGTAACTGGTGGCTTGGTGGTTATGGTTGCAGAAAGGAAGGTGTGAAGGTCAATTGCACTGTCAGTTTCACTGACAGGCCAACTGAAGTTTCATCTAAATGGGCTGAATTTGTAGCTGGGCTTGAAGGCGTTGCAGTTGGGCTCGTAGAGATGTATACTAATGGGCATACTCAAGTGAGGCTTGGAGAGTTTTGCTTAAAAAAATAAAATAAAATAAAAATAAAAAATAAATAAAATTCAACAACACATAAAAGAGTGAGGTGTGCTACAGAAAAAAAAAATTAATAAAAATTGAATTTTCTATGCCGCTGGGAGAGAGGCGACAGAGTTGAGTTCTATGCCGCAGAAATTGAATTTTCTTTGAACAAATCTTTCTGCGGCATCCTCCCTCTTCTGCCTCTTTGATTCCTTTTCCCCTCTTCACCAGCTTTCGAATAACACCCCTAATCATGGCATTCGCATCAGGATTTTGACTTAGGGTTTATTGCTTAGTCTTCTGACATGAGGAGAACCCGAGTTTCTGACATGAGGAAAACCCGAGCTTCTGCTTCCTCAATCTCCCAACAATCTTCCACACCTTCTTCTGCTGATGGAGTGGTCAGTTTTCGTTGCCCTTTTACAGGTTTCGACGGCTGCAAGAATGGAGTTGGCAAGGCTGGATTTAAAGAAGGCTCACTACTTACTCATCTCAGAGATCAACACTACCCAACTGATGAGAAAATGGATCTCTGCCGTGAAAGATTACTGGATTATCACGTTTACAAGACATGGGAAGAGGTTCTACAGCAAATGAGGCGATGGCTATGCACAGGTTGTCTGCGTCTTCACAAATGGCGGATTCCTTGCAGGTTCCATCAGGGAGCTGAGATTCAGCGTCCTTTTAATGGTTCAGGTGCAGATTTTCCAATTCATGGCCTTCCCTGCCCTTCAGCACCTCCCGTCATTGACGCTGCTGAGTATGGAGATGCTAACACTGACCATACTCTACTTTGTCTGAATCTGGAGTTGCTAGATAGAGTTTTCCAGTGCAATATCAGCACGGTTTCAAGTGTTCCAGCCAAGTGCAAACTTGCTTTCGCTAGAGCTTTCAACACTACAATCCAGCGGGTTACTGCGTCGCCTAGAGAGATCACATTGTGGATCAAATTGTTGCTGTTCTCCATATGCGTGCTGCGCATTTATGTTCCTGAGATTGACGAAGCTTCAGGCGTACGGAAGAAGTTGCAAATTGCAGCTATTAACTCTGCCCTGACCAAGTGGGCGGAGCCTGATGGCTGTAGCTTCTTAGTACAACAGGCTTTTGAGGAGAAAGCCAAGTTGCAGGAATTATACACCAAGAAGAAGGCAAAATGCGTCCGCAACCAAGAGCCGACAAACGTACGGTTATGCCGTAAGAAGCTTAGTTATGGTATGTACACTGCTGCCATACGTACACTTACATCTGGTGGGGTAGCACCAGCCAATTCTGATACTTTGGAGGAGCTACAATGCAAACACCCCACTGCCAGCCCACCTGTTATCCCAGTCATACCTCTGTCCCAACCTGCTTTCATAGCCAACAGAGATCTAGTTTTGGGAAGAATCAAAAGTTTCCCAAAAGGGACGGCTTGTGGCAGGGATGGGTTGCGTGCTCAGCATCTTGTTGATGCGCTTAGTGGTGCTGCAGCTACGGTTGCTAGCTGGTATTTTCCCCCCTAAGCTAGGGGTTTTCATAGCTTCTGCACCACTCACTCCCTTGTTGAAACCGGGTGGTGGTTTACGCCCAATTGCCGTGGGTACTGTCTGGAGGAGACTAGCATCTAAAGTAGCATTTACTCATGTTGGGAGGGAGATGGAGGCTTATCTGAGTGATTATCAGTTTGGAGTTGGTGTGCAGTGTGGGGGTGAGGCTATACTTCACTCTGCTAATCGTCTCCTAGAAGTACATGGTGGTTCTGACTCGTGCACTATGCTCATGGTGGACTTTTCCAATGCTTTTAACTTGGTTGACAGATCCACAATGCTCAGGGAAGTCAGAAACAGGTGCCCCTCTATCGCTCTATGGGTGGAGTTTTGCTACTCCAATCCGGCGCATTTGTACTATTTAGATCATACTCTATTCTCGGCTCAAAGAGTGCAGCAGGGTGACCCATTGGGTCCTCTTCTGTTTGCTTTGACTCTTCACCCTCTTGTCCATAGAATTGCTGAGCAGTATACACTGGAGTTTTAGGCCTGGTATTTGGATGACGGCACACTGATTGGGACACCATGATGGTTGCGAAGGCTCTGCAAATTATTCAGCAAGAAGGTCCTTCGCTTGGTTTACACCTTAATGTATCCAAGACGGAGATTTACTGGCCTACAGTTGATACTAGGGGTTTAGCAGATGGTGTTTTCCCAGACAAAATCAGTAGGCCCACGAAAGGTGTGAAACTGCTTGGTGGGCCTGTGATCTCAGATCCACAATTCTGCAAGGATTTGATCGTTAGTAGGGTGCACAAGACATTGGGTCTGATGGAGGCTATTAAGAAGCTTAACGATCCGCATTGTGAGCTTCTTTTGCTACGGAACTGCATTGGAGTCTCCAGACTTTACTTCTTTATGCGCACGACTAGGCCTGATTATCTGTCTGATGCACAACCTTTATATGATGAGAGTTTGTTTGTTTATCTTCGGCAGCTTATTGTGGGAGATGGGCCTGGTTTTGGTTCGCTTCAACAGAGAATAGCTACTCTTCCCATCAAGCACGGAGGTTTAGGTGTGTATACCATGCTAGACACGATGCAATACTGCTATGTTGCCTCGTGTTCGCAGACAATCTCTCAACATCGTAACATCTTAAGGCAGTCTTCAGTCTCTGGTTTGAGCTCAAGTCTTGAGCATGCTTCAGTGCGTACAATCAGGTATGTGGTATCAAAGATTTGCCACTTAACATCGATAACATCGCCCCCCATTCCATGAGTTCTCTGGCGGTTGTATATTTCGATGATGTGGTGAAGAAAATACCCTCTAACTTTGCTTTGTCCACACGTGATGTTGTTCTTTGGCAATGTAGCAAGATCAAACATGCTCAGGATTTTTTGTTGGTTGTACCGATAGATGGGCTGAACCAACATATTGAGCCCAGACATTTTAGATCGGTCGTGTGCTATAGATTGGGCATTCCTCTTTTTAAAGAGGGTGATTTATGTTCCGCATGTGGCAGGGTGATGGACATTTTTGGTGATCACGCAGTTCACTGTACCAAAGGCATTGGGCTTAAATATCGGCATGACATCATTCGCGACACATTTGCTGACATGTGTTATCGTGCTGGTGTCCAGGCTAGAAAGGAGGTGGATTTAGGTTTTCAGACTGATGATGGTCTAGCCTTGAGACCTGCTGATATTTTGGTCTATAATTGGGATAATGGTCGTGACATGTGTCTGGATGTCACCGGTGTTTCTCCTCTCACAGGTAAGGGGGTAAGTGCTTTCATTCATGGTCAGGCTATTGCTAATGCTGTGGATAAGAAAAAGGTTAAATACCTGGATAAGTGTTCAGCTAATGGCGTTGGTCTCGGTGTCCTCGCTTTCACCACTTTGGGTGAGCTTGGTGGCGATACGATTGATTTTCTGAAGAGACTACGTAATTATATGGCGAGTCATGATGCGTATGTCAAGGTTGGGGATTCCCTTTTTCATAGATTAGGCATTGTTATTCAAAAAGGGATTGGAGCGCAGCTTGTTGCGCGGCTCCCATCCAACACTTGTAAGCTCCTTTCAGTTGATGATGAGTAATAAAATATTCTTATTCTAAAAAAAAAAAAAAAAAAAAAAAAACACATCTAAAAAAAAAAAGTGAGATGTGTTTACTTGAGGACAAGTAAAGACTAAGTGTGGGGGAATTTGATAGGTGCGCAAAACACCTATTCAAGAGTACCTAATTGATACACTTTAGTCGACTTAAACCTCGTATATTGTTTATTTTAACCATTTTCTATTTTGCAGGTATTTTGAAATCATATTCAATAAAATGAAGCAAAACCAATTCAATTCATAACTTGAAGTCATTTTGGAGTTGGTGGCCTTTGAACACAAGAAGGATACAAGCACAAAGGTGTCGCAAAAGAGAATCACTAAGGGGCAACCACAGTTCACTGAAGGCAACCAAAAGTCACATATTACTGAAGCACCCGAAGAAGTTTACTCAGGGCAACCAATTACCAAACAGAAGGCACCACCACAAATAGCCACCCGGTTATCCCCAACTGCAGCCAATCGCTAAGGGGCAACCCTTATCTTAATAAAATCAGACGCGAAGACTTTTTCAATTTCAGATCTCGCTGTCTGATTACAGAGCAGAGGAGAATGGGGAAAGCAGAGCAGTGGAGAAAAAGAAATTGGCAACTGGCGAAAGGAAATTGTGGAGTTTCAGGTCGTGAATCAAGAGCAAGGAGGGAAGAACGACTTGAGTTGGTGTTGAAATTACCAATTTCAGACGGCAGGGAAGAGTTGCTGATGTTGGAGACAGAGAGGGGTTGAAGCTTTGAATGATTCAGAGCAGTAAGAAGAGCTGAGGATTACTGAAAGAGCAAGGAACGACTGTTGTCTAAGATTCAGAGAATGCTTGATTGCGCTGCTATTGATGGCAGGGGAAGAACTGAAGGTGTGGTTGAGGTCATCAGATGATTTAGAAGATTGGGCTATGCGTGATTTCTGCATTGAATGGTTGTTTAGTTTTAGGGTGGATCTGCTGGTGAGCTCGGGTTTCTGTTCAGTGTTGGGAAGTTTGAAATTCCTGTCGGATTTGCGTATCCGACAGAGCTGAGAAGATGGGGTGTGTGCCAGTCACACATGTGCAGGTGTTCGTGTGATTCACGCGTGTGTGGGAGAAGCAGGACGTCAGTCTCAGGGAACTGACAGGCAAGGTACGAGATGGGCTTCAGCTGAGTTCTGATTTGGGCCCAAGAAGGTGCTATTGGGTCAGGAAAGGATTGGGCTGCGACTGGATTTTGGGTTTGAGTAGGTTTTGGAAATCAGATTTCTTTTAGGTATTGGATGTGTGTGAATAAATAGAGAATTCCAGGAGACTGTTTTTATCACGCAAGTTTTTGGAAGAGCTCCTGCACGTTTTCCGAGACAAGGAGAAAGCTAAGGTTTGGCACGCTTTTCGAGCTGGAACCTTGGGAGAAAGATTGGAGCTTTGCATCAAGGGTTTTTTTATGATTTCTAGCACTTTCATTATGTTTTCTTTTGCTTTCAAAAGCAACATGAGTAGCTAAATTTCTTTTTATTGGTTGAGGATGTAGTATTAAATTGCAAAACATGTTATTTGATTAATTATGGAGTTAAACTTATTCATATTCATCATCGATATTATTCTACTATGTGGTTGAGTGTATGATTGATATATTACACTAAGGTTGAATGTCTTTTGATTCAAGTGGCCAATTGAGTTAGATTATGTTTATACCTATGTTGATGGTGTTTTTTGGCGACGAGGTCACAGGAGTAATTTCGCATCAATCTCTGACGTCCTGGAATAGCGCGAGATAAGGTATGAATTTATTTTTATAGTACGGATGAGATATTTGGCTGCTATTAGCCATATTTTGATATCTCGCGACCCTAGCCCAGTAGCATGGTCCATATCCCTGACCTACGTATTAAAATACCTATGCGCATTAGCCTAGCTCATGCTCGAGCCAAAACCCTAGGAGTACACGGTTGGCCACACCTAGCCTTGGCCCTGACCAAAGACTTGGCCACGCCCAAACTCCACCACGTCCTGTCCTTGGCTGCGTCCAATCTTTGGCCAAGCCTAATACTTGGCCACGTCCAATCTTTG
>JAJJMA010308280.1:0-10740 GCA_023529015.1 Papaver nudicaule
TTTTTTTCATCACAGCAGCATCAACATTCTATAGCAACAGCAGCACACTTCTGCAACTGCAACAGATTGCAACATCAAGCCACCCACACAGACCACCTGAAATTGCAGCACATAAGCAACATCTTCCTTTGCACATACTACTAGCTACACCACCAACACCATCACATCCTACACTTGCAACCAACAGTGTAGCAGCACACACCATTACACAGAAACTGCAGCCTTCACAGCATACCCCAGCTCAAAACCAGCAGCAACAACCATTCATTTAGCACTCATTGCATTTGCCCCTCCCATCTTCACAACCTACAACTGCAACAGTATTATCTCCTGCAACTACCAGCATCAACCTGCAACCTCGTCTCACTGCCACCATTGCACAGCCACACCACTTCCAAACTCACACGGCTGCAACACACACACAGCACAGCACCAGCATTACAAACCTGCATTCTTCAGTCCAACTTCTCTGTAAGCTCACCACCAAGAACCACACACCACTCCACAATCCATAGCAACAGCAGTTCACAATCACCGCAGCCTACAGCAAGCCCATAACAGCTCAATTTCTCTTTTAGCTTGCCAATTATGTCTGAACCTGTCTCAATTTGTTCTCCTGGCTTCTTCACCTCAAATCACACCTAACCCCTCTCACCATTTACCTCATTCTTCCATTTTCTTCAGCTTAACTCAACCAACCAGACTCACCATTCAACACAGTAGTCCACCAAAAGCTCAAAATCAAACCCAAACAGTAATTCAATTCAGAAATTAGACAAAACCCATTCATTTGATTCATCAATCCGGCATGAAATCCCCTTCACCTGAACCTGAACTCCAACTGAGCCGTGGATGTTCTTCCCCTTGCTCTGTTTGAAACTGTCGATTTCTACCATATATGTTGTAATGCCCCCATCCTGAATCTTTTCTTCCATCTAGTTGCTTTGCCAACACCAAATCCTTCCACTCTCTGAACTCATACACAGAACAGATCTGAAATAAAATCTGAGTCTGATTTTTATTAGGGATAAGGGTTGCCCCTTAACGGCATATTGAGGTTGGGAATAACCAAACTGCTACAAAAGAGTTTTTTTCCTGTTTTTTTTTTTTTTTTTTTTCGGCTGTTCTGTTTTTCGCCTTGGCAGTTCTGTTTTTCGCCAATTGAGAGAGTGAGAAATAAGGACTTACCTCCCCCACACTTGAACTCTACATTGTCCTCAATGTAGATTGAATCGTCCAATGGAATTCAAATGTGGTAGATGTCCGGTGGGTTGACTCCCACAAAGCGAAATTGAATGGGTTGACTCCCATTAAGCGTCATCTTGTCTCTCTGCGAAAAGAACAAAACAAAACAGCAAAATTAGATACAAACAATGGGTTGCCTCCCATGTAGCGCTTGTTTTAACGTCATCAGCCTGACGTAATGTCTCTATGATTCCTCCAGAGGGATATCATTCTCACAGTAAGGTTTTAACCGATGGTTATACACCTTAAACTCTTTTCCCGTTGACAAACTCCGAATTTTCACTGAACCACTGGAAAACACAATTAGCACAACAAAAGGTCCTATCCAATGTGATTTCATTCTACAAGGAAATAAATGTAGGCGAGATTTATATAAAAGAACTTTATGTCCAACACTAAAGTGTTTTTCAGAAACTTTGTTACCAGAATTCGCCTTTTTCTTTTCCTTGCACTTGTCTGAACTCTTTTGCCTTCTTTTCTTGAATATTCGTTCAGCTGAATCACTAACCATATTGATGGAGAAACAAGAGTTAACATCACTAGGATGTTTCATCGTCTCGAAAATGTTGAAACGTATTGTTTCTCCATCGAATTTCATTGTCAACGTTCCCTCATCAACATCAATGACGGTTTTAGCCGTCTTCATGAATGGTCGTCCCAACAGCAAAGGGATGGATGAATCTGATGGGTCTCCGCTCATTTCCAACACACAGAAGTCTGCTGGAAATACCAATTGATTGACCTGCACATACACATTCTCAACAACACCTCTAGGGTAAACATTAGTACGGTCAGCCAATTGTAAAACAACACCTGTTTCTTTCAAAGGACCCAAATTAAGAGACTCATATATGGATGCAGGCATGACGTTCACTGAAGCCCCTAAATCTATCATAGCTTTGCTAAATTTAGTATTACCAATAACGACTGGAATATCGAAACTACCTGGGTCTTTTCATTTTGGTGGGAGTTTCTTTTGCAGTACAGCAGATGCATTCTCCCCCACACTCATTACCTCATTACCCTTGAGTTTTCGCTTCTTGGTACACAAATCCTTCACCACTTTCGCAAAATGAGGAATTTGTTTGATAGCATCCACAAATGGAATTTCCAAATGAATCTTCTTGAGAATTTCTACAATCTCAGTCTCTTGTTCCGTCTTTTTGGAAGTAGCAAACCTGCGAGGAAAAGGCAAAGGCGGAACATAAGTAGAAACAGGAGGTTTAGAAATTTTCCTAGATACCTTAGTAGTTTCAGGAAGAGTCTCTGATTCCTTGTCAGGTTCAACTGAACTCGATTTGGTGATCTTGTCTTCCGGTTGCACAGTTTGTGTACCACTTCTCAACGTCATGGCATTCACCGTTTCTTTTGGATTGATGATAGGTTGAGAAGGGAGTTTCCCACTATTCTGTGACTTCAATTGGTTCAACTCGGCTGCCAGAGAGCCCACTTGTGTTTGTAATTCTTTCACCGTACTCTCAGTCCTTTGCATGAATGATTTCAGCAAATCCTCCATGTTGGAACCTTGTTTTTGTTGTTGTTGCGGTGGCTGAAATTGTTGTTGGTACTCGTTGTGGCGGTTGTAAATAGGCTGTTGAACCTCAGCTTGCTTGTTGGCATAGCTGAAATTGGGGTGATCTCGCCATCCTGCATTATAAGTGTTAGAATAAGGGTCATATCTCGGCCTCTGCTGATTTGGAAATACAGCATTAACTTGCTCGTTGCCCTCTTGAATTGCTGAATGTTGAGGTATCACTGCCACTGCCACCTGTTGCAACATAGCAGTTAGATTATTATTTTCTGATAAAGATCGGGAGATGCACTTACCTCATTCACTTTCTTGACAAGAGTTTCAGAACGGGTGTAAAATTGTTGAGAGTTCGCTGCCATACAATCAATCAATTCTCTAGCCGTTGTTTCTGTCTTGCTCATGAATGCACCTCCACTTGCAGCATCAAGGAGGTTCTGGTCAGGGGGAAGCAAACCTTCGTAGAAGTTTTGAAGAATCTGAGTATCACTCATTTGATGGTGTGGACAGCTCGCCACCAACCTCTTATATCGCTCCCAAACTTCAAACAAAGTTTCACCCGACATTTGGCGAATCGATGATATCTCCCTCTTGATTTGAGTAGCTCGAGAAGCAGGAAAATACCTTTCTAAGAAAAGTTGTTTCATTGCTTTCCAAGTTGTAATACTTCCTGGAGACAAATAATAAAGCCAATCTTTCGCCGAACCTTGCAAGGAAAATGGAAAAGCCTTCAGCATGGCTCCATCTTCATCTTCATCATCTTTTGGAAGCATGGCCAAAACAATGTTACGAAATTCCAGCAAGTGATTGCATGGATCTTCATTGGCCATTCCGTGAAATTTCGGAAGCTCTCTAAGCAACCCTGGTTTAATCACAAATTTAGATGTTGTTTGGATACACCAACGTTGTTCATCGAGCTTGTGGGAAGCTAATTCTCTTAGTGACTTGTCAGCCATAGCTTCTTCGTTTTCCAGAACTTCTTCGTCTGGAATCTCAGCTATTTGAGATTCTTGTAGCACTGTCCCTCGGCGAGTAACACTACCGCAACGTTCGTATTCCCAACGTGTTGGTGCCAGAGATAAGTACCTGAAACAAGAGACTCAAATATGAGTATAGAAATAATAAAAAAGAACCCAAAAATAAAATAACAAACGCTATTGCGTCCCCGGCAGCGGCGCCAAAATTTGATGCGTGTCGAATCCGCACAAATATACTTAAGTCCTAAACCTTCACAATATATAATAATATAATATATAGGTAAGAACAAGTTCGTCCACGAAGAGGTAATGGTTTGTTATTTCAATATTTGAATCCTAAAGTAACCAAAAGGGGGGGTTGTTTGTTGTTTTAAACTAAAAGTAAAATAAAATAAAAGCAAGTAAATAAGACGCAAAGAATAGTTGAAAGTAATCAAGAGTGGAGAATATTGGTTAAGGGTTCATCTTTAATTGCTTAACATGCATATGAATAATATATGGAGGTTCAACTAGTTCTATCATCATCAAAAGCCCTAGAATACATCATCGCGAAAATATTCCAAAATTTCCTAATGTCATCACACACCATAACGATGAATGTGTGAATACTACGTAGAGAATAACTCGACACCATGAGTAATCGAGTTCAACTCTCTAAGAGCACTAAGTTTTGTGAAATAGGCTAATCAATGCAATGAACCACCATGAATGGCTCATTCAACAAAGGTTGTATCCTACATATGACTCTCGAAGCTATCACCACCTCAATAATCATATTGTGCTACTTATGATTAGGTTCTTCAACTATTTCGTATCTCCAAACCTAATTCTAGCAATAGATAATAACATAACCTAATTCAATTGGCCACTTGAATCAAAAGATGTTCTATCTTAGTGTAATACATCAATCATACACTCAACCACATAGTAGAATAGAATCGATAATGAAAAGAATAAGTTCAACTCCATAATTAATCAAAACATGTCTTTCAATTTAAAGACTACATCCTCAACCAATAAAAAGAAATTTAGCTACTCATGTTGTTCTTGAAAGCAAAAGAAAACATAATTAAAGTGCTAGAAATCATAAAAACTCCCTTATGTAAAGCTCCAATCTTTCTCCCAAGGTTCCACCTCGAAATCTGTGCCAAAACCTAGCTTTTTCTCCACTTCGGGAAACGTGCCAAAAAACTTCTCCAAAACTGTGCGTCCTCAAAAACTCTCTGACTTGCGTGAGCTCCTCCCTTTTTATATCTAACGCCCTAACTCACAGAAACCACAATTTCCTAATCCAAACCCAATTAAAATTGACTGAGCCCACTAACAACAACCAAGCCCAACTGAATTAAACCCGTCGGTCACATAAAACTGACAGAATCATGTCTCTGCCAGCACGTGTTCTGCGTCTTCGTCTCCCTCTTTCTGGTACGTATGTGAGTCGCACACTTCTCCGTCATCATCCTTCCGTCAGCAACCAGAAACCCGACGACAATATCATCACAGAAACTCAGAACTAGGGCTGTCCAAAAAAACCGAAACCGTGGTGAACCGCACCGAACTGCACCGAAAATTGGGAAAACCGAACCGAGCCAATGGCGATGGCGATGGCGATGGCGCAAAAATTGAAAAACCGAGCATCCTCGGTTTGGTGTTGGTGTTGCCCAAAAACCGAACCAAACACCACGGTTTAAAACCGATTAAAGAGAGCCATTAGATGTTGGTTAATTATAGCCGTCTGATTAGCTTCTATGATTATGAGAAATAAAAACCCTATCTTCTCTTCTCGCGTCCGTCATTCCTCACTCTTTCCAGTTCTTTTCACCACATCTCTTTCTCCGCCTCATCTTTTTTTTCCTCACACTCTCCTCTAATCATCAATAAGACTACATCCACATTCATATCGTTAAAAGCTAAAGGTGTACTTGTTTTTGAGAAGTGTCTAGGGTTGGTGTGACTGATTGGGGTTTGATAAGATAATCTTTAGGTGCTTCCTCTTTCTGGGTTTCATCAGGGAAAAGAGTTTTACCATTTGATTCTTGGTTGTCGGTTTCATCTTTGTTTTTGATCTTCTTGCTCTTCTTCTTCTTCTCAGAACGAGAGATCTGGACTTCAGACATGGTTGTGTTTAGATTGAAAGGGATTTTTAGGGCATCGGCTGTACTATCGAAATTTGAGGATTTTTCGTATAAAGGAATATGAAGAAGAAATCTAATGTTGGTTGCTTGTCTATTCTTGGTGAAAACTTCATCGATTTCAGCTTCTGATAATCAAGTAACTCTTGTAAATCAGAAATTAGTTTTCGTTTTTCTTTTTGGGTTTAATTTTAGATTGGGAAATATGTATCATGTAAATCAGAAATTTTTCTGAGGCATAAATTTGTTTTGTAGTTCTAATCTTAGATCTGAGGCATAAATTTTTCTAATTCTTAATTTGGTTTTAGTTTTAATTTGATTCACAGATATGGGAACTCATTTAATTGTAAGATTCATGATGTGATGATTGTCAAGATTTGTTAACTTGATTTAATGATTCTGACTTTTTGGTTCAGATTTGTAAACTTCAAAGGTTTTTGTTTGGTGATCTTGTTTTTCTCTGCTACTATGTAATGGTGGTGATTTAGCTGATGGGTGGATAGGTTTTTGTCTTGTTTTTCTTTGCTACTGTGTGATGGTGGTGATTCACCAAAACCGAACCGAAAATAACCGAACCGACTCAGTTCGGTTTTAAAACCGAACCGAGGATGAATGGCGACGGTGATGGCGCAAAATTTAGAAAACCGAGGATCATGGCGATGGCGATGGCGATGGCGAGGCATAAAACCGAGCCGAACCGCGCCATGGACAGCCTTACTCAGAACTCTTCCATCTTCAAAATCCGAGAGAAACCCATGAACTAATTCATTGAAACTTCCCTATCTCAGCCAGAAATCCCCCAATCAGTCTCATCAATCTCAACAGCACTCGTCGTCAGCAGCAGCGACAGTCCGTTAATGGCAGACCATTACCATCTTCCTCTTTCAATTTGTAACAACTCCCACACAGAAATCTAACCCTGTCTTGATTGTATTCTGGCTCCTGGAGGGAATCCCTGATCTCGGATGAACTTGCCTGTTACGCTACTCATCGGGTTTGAACTGAACTGGAATTGGACCTCCGTTCAGAAATTGGACCTATGAAATTGGCCCTGTCTTCAGAGATTGGACCTATTATAAGGTGCCTCTTATCGTGTGAAGGGGGTTGGATATAGCCGACCAGCCCTTTCCATATTGTATGCCCTAAACTTAATTCTGCCAAAGCCTCCAATGACTCCTGTTTGCGACACCTTTGAGCTTCTATCTTCTAGTGTTCAAATACCACCAACTTCATATGACTCCAAGTTGTGAATTGAATTGTTTTTGCTTCATTTTATTAAATATGATTTCAAAATACCTGCAAAATAGAAAATGGTTAAAATAAACAATGTATGAGGCTTAAGTCGACTAAAGTGTATCATTTAGGTACTCTTGAATAGGTGTTTTGCACACCTATCAAATTCCCCCACACTTAGTCTTTACTTGTCCTCAAGTAAACACATCTCATTTTTTTTTCTTTTTTTCTTTTTTTTTTAACTGGGCATTTCTGTTTTTCACCCTTTTTTTTTTAAATATATTTTTTTTTTATTTTTTTTGAAGCAAAACAACTTATCTTTAGCCTGAGCCCAATAGAAATCTGAATGGCCCAGCTGAAAACCCAACTTCATCGACTGGGCTAAGCAAACACAGAAACAAGCCCATTATCTCCTCCTCTCAAGTGTGCCAGTCACACTTGCCACTTTTTTTTTTCTTCATTTAGATACACTGTCGGATCTAGAAATCCGACTGTTCAAATTGCAAACTGTAGCTGTCGGTCTTCCGAAACTGACAGCTTGTAAGTGTCAATTCTGACAGTGTGGTTTCTTTTTTTCATCACAGCAGCATCAACATTCTATAGCAACAGCAGCACACTTCTGCAACTGCAACAGATTGCAACATCAAGCCACCCACACAGACCACCTGAAATTGCAGCACATAAGCAACATCTTCCTTTGCACATACTACTAGCTACACCACCAACACCATCACATCCTACACTTGCAACCAACAGTGTAGCAGCACACACCATTACACAGAAACTGCAGCCTTCACAGCATACCCCAGCTCAAAACCAGCAGCAACAACCATTCATTTAGCACTCATTGCATTTGCCCCTCCCATCTTCACAACCTACAACTGCAACAGTATTATCTCCTGCAACTACCAGCATCAACCTGCAACCTCGTCTCACTGCCACCATTGCACAGCCACACCACTTCCAAACTCACACGGCTGCAACACACACACAGCACAGCACCAGCATTACAAACCTGCATTCTTCAGTCCAACTTCTCTGTAAGCTCACCACCAAGAACCACACACCACTCCACAATCCATAGCAACAGCAGTTCACAATCACCGCAGCCTACAGCAAGCCCATAACAGCTCAATTTCTCTTTTAGCTTGCCAATTATGTCTGAACCTGTCTCAATTTGTTCTCCTGGCTTCTTCACCTCAAATCACACCTAACCCCTCTCACCATTTACCTCATTCTTCCATTTTCTTCAGCTTAACTCAACCAACCAGACTCACCATTCAACACAGTAGTCCACCAAAAGCTCAAAATCAAACCCAAACAGTAATTCAATTCAGAAATTAGACAAAACCCATTCATTTGATTCATCAATCCGGCATGAAATCCCCTTCACCTGAACCTGAACTCCAACTGAGCCGTGGATGTTCTTCCCCTTGCTCTGTTTGAAACTGTCGATTTCTACCATATATGTTGTAATGCCCCCATCCTGAATCTTTTCTTCCATCTAGTTGCTTTGCCAACACCAAATCCTTCCACTCTCTGAACTCATACACAGAACAGATCTGAAATAAAATCTGAGTCTGATTTTTATTAGGGATAAGGGTTGCCCCTTAACGGCATATTGAGGTTGGGAATAACCAAACTGCTACAAAAGAGTTTTTTTCCTGTTTTTTTTTTTTTTTTTTTTCGGCTGTTCTGTTTTTCGCCTTGGCAGTTCTGTTTTTCGCCAATTGAGAGAGTGAGAAATAAGGACTTACCTCCCCCACACTTGAACTCTACATTGTCCTCAATGTAGATTGAATCGTCCAATGGAATTCAAATGTGGTAGATGTCCGGTGGGTTGACTCCCACAAAGCGAAATTGAATGGGTTGACTCCCATTAAGCGTCATCTTGTCTCTCTGCGAAAAGAACAAAACAAAACAGCAAAATTAGATACAAACAATGGGTTGCCTCCCATGTAGCGCTTGTTTTAACGTCATCAGCCTGACGTAATGTCTCTATGATTCCTCCAGAGGGATATCATTCTCACAGTAAGGTTTTAACCGATGGTTATACACCTTAAACTCTTTTCCCGTTGACAAACTCCGAATTTTCACTGAACCACTGGAAAACACAATTAGCACAACAAAAGGTCCTATCCAATGTGATTTCATTCTACAAGGAAATAAATGTAGGCGAGATTTATATAAAAGAACTTTATGTCCAACACTAAAGTGTTTTTCAGAAACTTTGTTACCAGAATTCGCCTTTTTCTTTTCCTTGCACTTGTCTGAACTCTTTTGCCTTCTTTTCTTGAATATTCGTTCAGCTGAATCACTAACCATATTGATGGAGAAACAAGAGTTAACATCACTAGGATGTTTCATCGTCTCGAAAATGTTGAAACGTATTGTTTCTCCATCGAATTTCATTGTCAACGTTCCCTCATCAACATCAATGACGGTTTTAGCCGTCTTCATGAATGGTCGTCCCAACAGCAAAGGGATGGATGAATCTGATGGGTCTCCGCTCATTTCCAACACACAGAAGTCTGCTGGAAATACCAATTGATTGACCTGCACATACACATTCTCAACAACACCTCTAGGGTAAACATTAGTACGGTCAGCCAATTGTAAAACAACACCTGTTTCTTTCAAAGGACCCAAATTAAGAGACTCATATATGGATGCAGGCATGACGTTCACTGAAGCCCCTAAATCTATCATAGCTTTGCTAAATTTAGTATTACCAATAACGACTGGAATATCGAAACTACCTGGGTCTTTTCATTTTGGTGGGAGTTTCTTTTGCAGTACAGCAGATGCATTCTCCCCCACACTCATTACCTCATTACCCTTGAGTTTTCGCTTCTTGGTACACAAATCCTTCACCACTTTCGCAAAATGAGGAATTTGTTTGATAGCATCCACAAATGGAATTTCCAAATGAATCTTCTTGAGAATTTCTACAATCTCAGTCTCTTGTTCCGTCTTTTTGGAAGTAGCAAACCTGCGAGGAAAAGGCAAAGGCGGAACATAAGTAGAAACAGGAGGTTTAGAAATTTTCCTAGATACCTTAGTAGTTTCAGGAAGAGTCTCTGATTCCTTGTCAGGTTCAACTGAACTCGATTTGGTGATCTTGTCTTCCGGTTGCACAGTTTGTGTACCACTTCTCAACGTCATGGCATTCACCGTTTCTTTTGGATTGATGATAGGTTGAGAAGGGAGTTTCCCACTATTCTGTGACTTCAATTGGTTCAACTCGGCTGCCAGAGAGCCCACTTGTGTTTGTAATTCTTTCACCGTACTCTCAGTCCTTTGCATGAATGATTTCAGCAAATCCTCCATGTTGGAACCTTGTTTTTGTTGTTGTTGCGGTGGCTGAAATTGTTGTTGGTACTCGTTGTGGCGGTTGTAAATAGGCTGTTGAACCTCAGCTTGCTTGTTGGCATAGCTGAAATTGGGGTGATCTCGCCATCCTGCATTATAAGTGTTAGAATAAGGGTCATATCTCGGCCTCTGCTGATTTGGAAATACAGCATTAACTTGCTCGTTGCCCTCTTGAATTGCTGAATGTTGAGGTATCACTGCCACTGCCACCTGTTGCAACATAGCAGTTAGATTATTATTTTCTGATAAAGAT
>JAJJMA010308285.1:0-10131 GCA_023529015.1 Papaver nudicaule
TTTTGACACCTAAAACTGACAACTAGCTTGACATACCAACGCTAGTGGGTTTGACCGGACAATGCCCTAACACTTTTCTGCAGCGTTTCCTTCGAATAAGGTCTTTAATCTTTCCCAAGCCTCAAAACCTTTTCTGTTATGATACCAATTGAAAAAGCAGGGGTAACGAAATACAACCAACTTTTCTTTTGGGCTCGTGATTCTTATGGTAAGATATGGACGATCTCAAAAATCAATATCCAAATCTGTTAACCGGAGTTAGGATCACAAGTGACCAGTACCAAACGCAAGACAAGTCTTGGAATATCCCTCGGAAGGATTTGGGACCAACTCGATGGTAACAATAACGTACTCCTTGTGTTTGATTTAATTATATAATCAGAGATATAATGCGGAAAGTAAAGCACACAAGACACCAGAGATTTTTTTAACGAGGAAACTACAACCTGTAGAAAAACCTCGGGACCTCGTCCAGTTTGAACACCGCACATTACTAATTGTCTACAAACGATAGCCTATTATAAGACTTTGGTCTGGGATGTACCAGAGACCAACTCTAACCCTCCAAGTGAATTTGCTACTGTCGCACTCCTTACGTCTCTAGATCCCCCACAAATCGTCACATTTGATTCCCCTAGCTGACATCCTTTAAAGGCCCAGGAGGTTCTTTAACCGTTGTTAATGGTTTATGTCAACACTTCCGGCTTTGCAACCTCAATTATCAATTGTATGTTTTGAACTTTCCTTTTCAGTTTAACATACATCAGATGAATTCCTTTAGATTTCTCCAGGTCATTCAGAAATATACTCACAACCCGGGGCTGACAAGTAAATCAAGTAAACTGTGCCTAACTTGTCTCTGCCTCAGCTGTGAAAAGAATCACTTAAGAAACTTACACAACTCGAGCTAACTAGGTCTTATAACACCGTGTGCAGCCGTACGTTGCCTCAGTAAAACCTCGTATGTAACATATCAGTTCTTGAATGGCCTTATTCCATAAGAGAAGGTCCGTAGAATAGAGAAGAACGTGATCTGGTTACCAAGGTTGCAGGTTAATCCGATAAATACCACAAAGACAAATATCTCCTACATGTGCTTCCCAACTCTCAAGAGAAGTCTTTATAGTCGTTTAGTAACCACGGAGAAAATCCCACCTAATATAGGATGACTACCACAACAAGCTTACACCGAAGTGCAAAGAGTTTACGATCAATTCCATAGAGAAACTTCACGTATGCTTGATGCTTGTGATTTTCGTTCTGTAATCCTTTATTTATAGCTCTCAATAACATAGGTTGCTTTGAGATAAAGCAATAAATTACTTGTGCTACAAGTTAGCAAGTGCCCGTGTAAACGAAACCGTTACTTGGCTTGCACACAAAGAAACCCTAGGTTAATCTCATTTGGAAATCCTTTATCATTTATCTGCCAAATGGTTTGTTATCACTTAACCACTTCAAGATAAAGATCCAATGAAAATGAGAACACCTTCATCTTATTGACTCATTGAGATTCGTTAGATGGACCACAGAAGATATTCTGATAAGCTTAAGTCCAACTAAGAGATCAGGAGTTATATGTTAAAACCCGCGTGAAAATCCCGCAGAATATTCACCACATGGTTCACGAACCGCCGAGATATGGAATCAAGGCCAAATACATTGAATCTATTGTTACGTATATGTACGTGTAGAAATCAACGTTTTTTATCACAAGTGGAAATATCAGTGCCACTGTACACGAACCAGTTCGTGAACCGCCTTGTTCCAAATTAGGGTTTCGATTGGATCCGATGGAAGTACCTGGGCTAGACCAGTTTTCATGTACTTAGACGTGTGAGCGTCCTCAGTTATAATTCATGGACTCTGCTCTTAGAGTACTCCTTTAGATTCACCCAATTTCCTACATGAGATTTGCAAGCAAACTAATGCACTGGAAAATGTATAGAATCTATCTCATGTATCTTGTAACTTAGTGTTAAGTGGCCCAGAAAATGTAGCTTCATTAATCCGACAAGGAAGCGACATTAACCTAAGACAAGGAAGGCCATTTGACATGCATATGACATGCATATGACATTGATTGGTCAATGTTAGTGTCCGAGGATTTTGAGTTGGCCCAGCTCGAGTAAGCATTCAAGGACATGGAAAAGGTCAAGAGAATGACCTTGGCATTAGGCCAAAGCTTGGCCAAGGCTTTGGTAATGCAAGAGAGGCAATGGCGCAGCCAAACGTGCTATTGCAAGTTAAGTACTCGGCCAAAGGAAGCAATGAAGCTTAAGGCTTGTGGGCCAAAGCTATGCATCAAGTTAGAAGGCTTAAATGGCATGTGCACACGCTGGTTGTAGCATCCAAAAGAGTATGGCACATGGCCTTGACGAAAAGGACGCATAATGGCTTGAAAATGGCCCATACGAGCAGTTAGAAGTTGGTTACGGCTTGGCATTGTGTGGCATGAGTAGGAGGACGTATGGAACAGTTATAAAGCAAGTTTATAACTGTGTTTGGCCCTGAGAATCATCAAGTGCACGTGTAGCAACATTAGGCCAGCAGCACATAGGCCAAACAGTTGCAGGATGCAGTTTTGACGGTTACAGGAACTACCAATGGACACTTGACTGTCCATGGATTGTGCAAACGGTTGCACACGGTTTTGGCTTGTTTTCCTATTGTATAAATAAGTGTAAAGCTTTGTAAATCAGTAGGAGATAGAGAGGGAACTCTGGGTAAAAACCCATAGGATTAGAGAGTGAGTTTGAGGCCTTTTTAGGGAGTTTGGCATCACTTGGGAGTGATGGCCTTTTGTAGCCCTGTTTTGGGTGAGTTTTGTATTCTTCCTTGAAGTAATGAATTAAGTTGTTGCTTCTAAATATGTGTTCATGAATGGTGTTGATATTGTGTGGAATTAGTAGCATGGCAAAGCCTTAATGCAGTATGGGATGCATTAAAGGATGAGAGAAAATGAAGAAAGACTTCCGTTGCCAATCTTTGATGATTGTGGGTGCACTTGAGTTGAACAAGTGTGTAAGCCTGAGCATTGATGGGTGAAGCTTGATTCACTGAACCATTAGTGTTGCCGAGTCATTCCTAGGCCAAAATTGGTTGACGCTAATTTGGAGGTGTGACACTTAGTATAGTGGGAACATATACCAACATAACTCGTGGTTATATAGACAAGAGTACAAACTCAATCGCTATTAGTATCTCTATTAAAGTAACCGACTATTTTGAAAAATAAAATAAGTAGAATAAAAGAAATTCCATATTATTCACAACTTTTACTAACCTTTTGTCGATGAAGAATATATGATGTCTTCTTGGTAACCTCAGTCTTCGTCTTCAAGCTCTCTAGCTACTATTTTGTCTATATCTCAATTCTGAAATCTAAACTCTAATAGGGTAAATCAAGAATTGTGTTTTGACACCTAAAACTGACAACTAGCTTGACATACCAACGCTAGTGGGTTTGACCAGACAATGCCCTAACAACAATAAGTTATTTCTATTTCAATAATATAAAACACATCGAAGACAACTTGGCTTAGACAAACGGGCTGTTGGGATCTCGCCAAGTGTCCGATCCGAGAGTTGTGCTTCAATTGATGTGGGTGTCCAGGTGCAGGTGTGGATGAGATGCACAATATCGGCTCCTCAAATCAAAATTTACCTCTCACGAATCAAGCGTTACACTGTTACACACGCTTCATTACTTTCTCTTCGTCTTCATCCATTAACCCCGTCCCAACGATACAAGTCCAAAAACTTCCAATCGTTTGGGATTAGCAAGCCACTTTTTTTCTTTTCTTTGATGGTTTGCAGTATTACCAAGCCAAATGCGATCTCGGAGTATGAAAACCAAGAAGAAGATTTATCATTCCTATCTTCTCCTAATCGCCGCATCAACCATCGTAAGCGCAACAGCAAAGCCCTAAATCTTTTTTCACTACCTCATCACCATCAAGAAACAATTTTATATTATGGCTTTGGTGCAGTCACCGAAACAATTAGGAGTTTGTATTTTGTTATTTATAACCTAATTTTGATTTTTGTTTTTGCTAGATAAAATTTATGCTGTGATAAGCCTCAAAGAAGGTGATTCTTCTCATTTACTGTTTTATATCTGATCCACCAATTTATTTCTCTTAAGTTCTTTCACCTAATTTTGGTTCTTGGTATAACTCTTATTTTAATTCAATTTCTTAGCCACGGTTTCTATTTTTTTTTATTTCGTTTGTTCATGGTGTTTTTTTTTTTTTTTAAATGAATGCTGATGAAGGTTGTTGAATTATCAAAATTGCAATGGCGGAGTGACGAATGAGTTAGGGAAACAACAAGTCCACCATCTCATGGAGTATGGATGAAAAACTATAATCTCCTTCTGATGATGTATCATTGATTTGTGGTCCTAAAGGTATTTGGGGATTTTCTTCTTTCCTACTTATTTGTTCTCTACTTCTTCCCCCATAACCTAGATCTCCAAGCAATCAAAGATAACCTAATTTTGGTTTTAATCTACTCAGAATTTTTTTGGGTCAGCAAAGCCAAATGTGAGATCTTCTCAAGTACCCATCTGGGTGTTTTGATTTCCCTGGCCAAAGTTACGATTCAAATTTAGGGTTTTGAATAGTTTAATATTGTTGTATGAGGATTTGAACTGCAAATTTGGCGGTAACTGTTAAAATTTTGATTTTGATTATGGATTTTATAAAAGAAACAGAACTATACATTCAAATTTCACATAGAAGGGTACAATGATAGGAGAGGATAAAGTGTGTAAGGTCACAGTCATTTTCACATTATCAGATGTCTTTAAGCATGTTTCTGTTACATCATATTTTCTGTTTGCCTGTAATATTGTGTGTACTGCTAACTCATTTTGATAGACTGATTGGGTTATTAAGGTTTTGTTGGGGGTATTTAATGATTGGTTTTTTGTATTTGAGTCTCTGCTGGAGATGCTTCTGAAAAAAAAGTAACACATTGTTACATAAGTTGCGTGGTGTAATCCTTTTTAGCTAAGTCATTTAACACTTATTGGTTTTAGGCATTCCAACTCCAGAACTGATACTGCCATTAACTTTAAGCATTCTCTATCACATGCCCTCATGAGGCAGGGATGTCTATAGGCTTTCAAAAGCTGTAATAATTCTGTTTGCTTTGTTGAAATTTTAGCCGCTGCAAAAATGTATAGTTTCAAGCAGTCATTCAGAGGTTGCTAAGCTGTGAAATTCTTATTGCATACAGTGTTTCTTTGCTTTGTTGAATTTGAAACTTCTGCTAGCTTTTAACAGTTTTTTAGCATGTAATTGTTTGTGTTGCAGGACTTCACCTCCCAATCATGGAAGAAACAATTGTTGTTCAACTGAGGTGGCCCCGTGTTGTCTTAAGTGTGGCAAAGGTGCCACTCCCTATAACTTATTTACATAGTAAGTTGCCTATTGCACCACACTTTTAAAAGATTTTTAGCAAGTACTTCCAACTTATCCAACTTATATCTTCCCAAAATTTGGACATTTCATTAGGTGGTAGTAATTGCAAGATATCGATAACCTCTTCCGTTGATTCCTATACAGTATATTGTTAATGTCCTGCACCGAAATTGTGCATTCTATTCCGTCTTTTTGTCTGTGATTCCCAGCTTCTGAATTGCAAGTTAGTATTTTAATATGTGAAACTAATTAAGAATTGTTTTTGTGGTATGTCATCCTTCAGTCACGAAGGTTGAGTTGAGCGAATTCCATGCGCTCATGGATATACATATTAACATTGTGGGTATTAATCGTGGAGACAAAGGAGGTCCTGCTCTTATGGGAGACAGGGTTACTAGAATAACTTTTCAAAATCTTTCTGGGAGGTAAGTGATTGTGTCTCTTAATAATTTCCATACTCATTCCTCTGGAATCATCTATAGAACTTTCTCAGTTACATGAAATGCACATGATTCTCATTATTTTTTCCAAAAACGATAGTTTGGTGGAAAAGTTTGCTCTCGATGCTAATTCATTAGTTCGGTTCAATCACTTCTAGGTTCTAATTAATTAGTTATTGTCTTTGATTTACCATACTGTGAGGTCATTGAATTTCCACATTTTCTAAGAATGAAGGAAACGGTAGATGTTGGCAGGTTTAACTCAACCTTATGCATATTTAGTATTCAGGATGGACTCATACTCTATGGAACCTAAGCATCAGTCCATCAACTATCAATGTCATCCATTTGATTACATATCATAATATATTTATATCAACCATTATAACTAGCGTTTCTAACGGGTCAACTAATAGACTATAAACACATAAATCTGCATTACATACTAAACTATGCGAATTGATTGATTACAGGAAAATGGAAAAGATTGCCAGGTAACCGTAAGACAGTCAAACATGGAAAAAATGTGGTGCGAGTCTACTCAGTTGGAAAGATTAGATATGCGCACTGCTGCAACCGGGATCTCCGTATCAAGAATCTATGCAAAATGGCAAGGATTGGGGCCCTTTCCCAATGTGCCGGAGATATCAAACCAAAGAGGAAGTATAACGAAGACGAATGGATAGTTAATCATTTAGTAATGAATTAAGAATGTTAAGAAATGGAACGCAACTCCTTACATTTAATCATTTAAGAAATAAAAAAATTATTTATTACTCCCTCCGTTCCAATTTAGTTGAAGGGTTTGGTTTTTATACACTCGCCTTATATCTGCTAAAATTGGTATTTTTTCACAAATTTTTTAATAACATCTAAGCATTTTATCTTCTACGTTGTATTTTCAAACTCAAATGCAATAATTTTGTGAAAAAAATTGTGAAAAAATGCAAATTTTAGCACGTGTAAGGCGAGTGTCTAAAAACCAAACTCATCAACTAAATTGGAACGGAGGGAGTACTTTGTTAGTTTTATGATTTATCAAGTGCAATATTTAACAGTCCCGTGCCGTCTGCGGCACGGGCAAATCCTTTGTGATTAATATAATGTCTTTGTGTATTAGTGATAATTAATAATAAAAATATGTATCATATATTAAAAACAATATGTCTTAAGATATATTGCATTTAAATATTTGAAAATTTATACTTTTACCTACGAATTTTCTGGTATAACGTTGTTCCTTTTATTTACATATAAATACTTTTTTTGCATATGATTTTTTATGAGTTTGGAAATTTTAGTATACCTTTCTATGAATAAGTTTCCTAAGCTTAAATAATTTAAATTAAAAATAAGTACTAAGTTGATTTGATAATTACCTTGTATTAAAACTAAGAATCGTCCATCCCTTAAATCATCAAAACGATCGAGGAAGACAGGCAGATGTCACTGTAGTACAGTGGTAAAGTCGCTTGGTGGTGATACCAGTGACCTGGGTTCGAAACTCGTCTGCACCGGGGTGGGGGGGATTTTTCTTTATTTCTTTGCCTAGCTACCTGAGCTTGTAGGTAGTGGGCTTCGGTCCAACTTTAATATAACCTTTACAATTCAAAAAAAAAAAAGACAGGTTAAGAGTATGTTAGGCAAGGATATAGTTCAAATTTTTCACCCTTCCTAAAGATCAACCAACTACTGATATAGTTCTCATCATACACCATAGGATACACCTTATCCCTAAAAACATGAAAAGTTTTAAGAAGTGGGAGGGCAGTTAAGTTATATAATTTATGAGGCCCATAGGAAAAGTTTCTTCCCCTAGCTTTATTTAAATCACTCAAGTTCGGTTGAAGTCACTAACCCCAATTAACCATTAATTCAAGAACACTATGACTGTTCTTATGATTCTCTGCATATACTACTTTATCATGAAAAGCCTTTAGTGGAAACCCAATTAAATTATTTAAAGTAAGAGGCCCAGAAGAAAAGAAAGCTTTACCCAAATCACCGAATGCCCGTCTGACATCTTTGACCCGTTCTATCTTGAAAAACCAAAACAAAAGAAGGTGATGATGAACTCATTGTTCGAGACTGAAACTCACAAAAACCCTTGATTGAAGACCAACACTGATCACTGTTCAAGACTGAAACTCAAAAAAAACCTTGACTGGAGACCAACACCGAACGGGTATGAAGTATTTAGCAACAAATTAGGGTTTGAAAAAAGTTTTTGTAGAGATGATGGTACTCAAACAAGAACAAAAAAGAGTTGAAGATGATTTAACTATTCATGATGAAGAAGGGGATGATGTATTTCGGTTTAAGTTTGTTTCAAGCCTTTTTCATGATGAAGAGGTGATTATGTATCTCGGTAGAAGGTTGCTTCAAGCCTTTAACAGTAGAAGATTTTGGAGACAAGATGATGAAGAAAAAGAAAATTGAAAAAGTATGGTTTATATCTTTGGGAAAGAAGATTAAAAAGAAGAAAAGAAAAATACAGTGGAGGTATAGTTGCAAAACCAACTTTATACCGTAAAAAATTATGGTATACCTTTTTTATGAATAAGTTTCTTAATCTTAAATATTTGGAAAAAAATAAGTACCAAGTTAATTATTTTTCATCGAAACCAAGAAACTAACATCTTGAAATAATTTCTTTAATTAGATCAACATTGATGGTAACCAGATGGGTTTCTATGAGGTTGGACATTTTGGTATACCTTTTTAAGAATATATCTATCCCTAATAGAAAAGCCAAATCTTAGACTATCGTCTTTGATTGAAGTATCAATAGTAACTCGTGTATACCCTTCAATTGATTATCCAAAGTTGCAGAGAGAGCTCTGGGTTTGAAGAACTGAACTCCTGCATTTTTTCAATACTTTGCTATAAAATGAGCAAGATAATTGATTTCACGGATGAACGTGAGTAAAAATCATATCATCATCCCAAGATTTTACCTTTTAAGGTTAGATGTTTCATATTATAGCTATATACTCATTTATTAAAATATCTTGAAGACCTAATTTCCTGCCCATGTGTTCAATTCCATATGTTTACGATTTTTTAACCTTCGATATGCAACATACATATATATGATATAATACTTTAATGGAACATTTAAAAAAAGCAAATAAAATCCATTTCTCTCGGACCTTACCTTGTACCCATGGATGTTAGAGCAAGCACTATGGTGCCACAAGCCATCCCTATTGAATAGAGATATAGGGATGGCAGAAATGAGGAAAATTGGCAACCACGGTGGTCTTAGCCATTTCCAGACGGAAACTCGGTTTCCGCCACATTCCAATTACGGAAACTCGGTTTCCGCACACAAGATATTATAAGGATTTATTAAAATTTTACGGAAACTGAGTTTCCGCCCTGCGGATACTCGGTTTCCGCCTCGCATCTCTATTCCTATTGCCTGCTACCAACTGGTAGCAGGCAATAGAGAAACCCATCTCTATGTCTATTGAATAGGGATTTTTACACCATAATAGTTTCCTATCTCTATTGAATAGGGATATCTCCATACAATAGGAACCATAGTGCTTGCTCTTAATTGAAAAGACGAGGGTTCCGAGTACACCACTAGTCCACCTATAAGTCAAACCTTGACCGGTTCCTGTAATCAAGAACTCAAGAACAAGATCTCTTTCATATCTGATTGATTCACACAAGGGAGTCAATACAAGAATACGAAAGACTATGTCAACCAACCAAGTACGATACTTTAATTATATAAGATGACTCAAATATAATGCGGAAGTAAAGTAAAGTACACACAAGATTTTGTTAACGAGGAAACTACAAACTCGTAGAAAAACCCCGGGACCTAGTCCAGTTTTGAATACTCTTAAGAATTAAGCCGCCAACACACCTACTCTCAGACTTCGGACTAGCCGGTGCAAAAAATATGACGCTAATACGACTATTAGTCACAAAGATTTACCCTCAGTAGTCCTACGCCTCCAACCACAGCAAGGTGGTCACGCACATGTACTCCCCTACGTAAACAAACGCCCGTTACTGTCTTACGCAAGAGTTGCTTCACAGCCCGTCGCTACCCGACCTCCAATCGGACGATTACAACCTTATGGACAACAACCAAATAGCGCCAGGTCAAATCACTAGATGATATCCTTGGTAACTAACAGATATTTCACCGAAGTCTTTTCACACCAAGAGCGAGGTTATTAAGTTTACTTAGGCAATAAACACCTTGAGATATCGATCAAGGTTTCAAAACCTAAACTCCCGAA
>JAJJMA010308307.1:0-11289 GCA_023529015.1 Papaver nudicaule
CTTTTAATCTCAGCTAAGTAAAACATTCTGAAATTATAGGGTTTAATACGACTGTTTGCTTTGTCATTTTTCATGTCCAATTGATGTGGGGCTATAACTACATTTAATGGATAGAGGTTGGGCCAGATCTTTACTTCGACATTGCGCCCAAAAGTAGTATGTCGTCTCTTTGGCCATATCAAGGAGCACAAATCAGAATATGCATGCGAGATGATTGCCTTTAAATTGCCAAATTGGTAAGATCTGAAAAGTAGGATGCTACTCCAGTTGACAAGTGATTGCTATCATAATCTACGGGATCTTCTAAAAGTTGTAGATGTCGTGAGTAATGAAGCAATGGAGTATGCATCATAATGGCCTCATGGCATAATGCTGCTGAAAAACATATTGAAGCAGTGGTTCAAAATTGAGCATTTGATGAAGGTTTCTTGCTGTAAAATATTCATGTTTCGAGTAGACCATTTTTGTAAATTCATTTTAACAGGAATTCGCTATAAGTGAGATAGGGCGTGCATTTTAGGGACTGAAAACAAATCTACGGAACCAGCAATTCCTAGTGTGCAATAATCCATTGGACAGGTTCTCTGCATACGCATTATGGCACCATGAACCGTCCAAGACCATGTGTAACCAGTGAGAATTATGTGTGTGTGTTTTAGTGCTGCAGTTCAAGCATTCTACCCGACTTAGTATTCTAGATTTTAGCCAGCCTTTCTTAGGCTTTTTCTTTATCTTTAATCATTTGAATGAAGCTGTGCTTGAGATGATAGTTGGAGCTTTGGAAACAAGAGACTCAAATGCCAAGCAAAAATTGATATCCCAATTGTTTAGATTTCTTGGTGCAAGTGCTTGTCCAGCATAGCTTTCAGCTAAACGACGTAGAGCACGAATAGGACTTCAGATTTTTCAAACACACCGCAAGGGCGGACGAGATATGATTAAACAACTATTTCATGAGCCAGAAATAGATTAAATGAAAAAAATTGAAAATGATTTCTGAACTTGCAACCTTGACAATTGAGTATATAGCATTACTGTAACGTATTTGATGTCAAAATTTATCAAAAATTCTTTAGTTAGGGGTGCGCCAGGCCATCTGCAGTAGTGCAACGCAGAGGCGACACCAGAGCCTAGTTAGCAATTCGGGGTACGGAGAAGAGTTCGGGACGGCATACGTACGAGTATTATATGGATTCGGACAATTCGAAATCGGTCAAAAATTCGGTCAACGGGTCAAGATTCGGTAGTCGTTCGGAACGGCATACGTACGTGTATAATTCGTTTTACTGGTATGAATTCGCTCCTAGAAATTCGGTATGTATTACGCAGTAAGAATATGTAATTTTAATGGAAGGAGCACCATTATTTGGGGTTCAACTGGAATATATACAAAATATATGGATTAATATCACCATCATAGGGTTGGAATATGTAAATTTCAAGGGAGGAGTACCATATTGTGTTTAAAATGACAATATATAATATGGAATATTATCATCAACGGGCAGTTGGCTGAGTGGCTCACGGTTAGCACATGGGAGATGCAAGTCTTATGATCGATTCCCTGTACGTTCTATTTTTGAAAAAACAGATTTAATGCTTGGATCGGTAGACCAGCTGGTTAACTCGGCTGAGTCAGTCGTGTTAAGTTCTAACCAGCTGACGAATGAGACGGACGGATAATTCGTATTTCCGAATAATTCGTGAAATAGTCGGCTGACCCAGATAAATCGCGAATCAGGGTCGGGGTTTCAAGTATACGTGCGATTCATTCGCGAAAAGTATTATTCGGACAATTCGCGAATAGTTCGCGAATCATTCGGCGAATTGCTAACTAGGGATCAGAGACAATATAATGCGGAAGGGAAAATTAATGCAAGACACCAGAATTTTGTTAACGAGGAAACTGCAAACCAGCAGAAAAACCCCGGGACCTCGTCCAAATGTGAATACCCACAGTATTAAGCGAATACAGACGCTAGCCTACTCCCAGACTTCGGATTGGAATGTATCGAGACTGAATTAACCCTACAAGCAACTTAGCTACCGTTGTGCTCCTACGTCTCTTGGCTCCCGCAGAAACCTACGTACTTGATTTCCCTAGCTGACGTCCTTTACATGCCTAGGAGTTACTCCACTTCCCTTCGTGAAGACTAGCGCTACCCTGCCTATAACAAGACGCCTGGTGTACTCGATTGTAATTAAACAAGAATACGATTGTGATTTCCTTTAGACTTAAAGTCAAGGTTAATGGAAATCGATATGCTGATTAGGGATTATTGATCTAGCCCAAACATCTTTACCTCCTAACGCTTGAATAACTTAGTACAAGACCTAGTTCGTGAATATGCGTTACGGAACTTCTAGGGCTTATGGTACGAGATCTGCCGTACGAAGTTTCCATCAAATCTTGGTCGTGATAAGATTGAAATAATTCAATCGACCCAAGATACAGGATCAGGAATTTTACTTTCGAACTGTGCTTAACAATCCTCAAGTGAAGTCTTCCAAATATTCGTAGTCCAAGAAAAGGACTTCGAGATGACGACCAACCTGTATGCAAGGATACACAGATGTGTAGAGGATTGAGAATGTATCTTGTAGAAGGTCATCTATTTATAGTGATCATCAAGGGAGGCTTTGCTTGAAAGTTAAGAAACCTTAAGTGAGGCTCAAGCAAGTTTCCGAACTTAGAAAAGTCCATAGGCTTGCATTGTGGTCCAACTCAATCTCCTTCTAACCCGTTGATCGAAACCTAAAGGTTGTGAGAAGACTCGCCTTGATCTAATGAAGGATGGCAATGGCTAAACAAGTTTGGCCATGCTAAGGAGTCCATACACAAGTATACAAACTCAACAAAAAGTGTGGACATGAGTTCATGGGCCATATTGTGAGAGGTTACGAGAATCCGTTCACAATAGCTAGGCAAAACATCAACACATGAACGCATATGATGTTCAGACAATCTAAGAACTAACTCAATATTCCACATTCAACTTGAGCATTGGTCATGTAATGACTAACCCTATTTGTCTAACACTCTAACTATAATTTAATCTTGCAAAACTAATTTTACAACTAAGACTTAACAATAACTAATGACGGGGCATATCAGCCATTAACAAAAATAAATTCATATGGGAGAAATTTTACAAGATGAATCTATTTTTAACTTACATGGTAGGCTCAAAATAATATTAGTAGAGCCAAAATAAGCCAGGTAAAAAAATGAATTTAGAGTTGTGTGTGTATAAAATCTGCTTAGGTACTTTGTACTACACAGCCATAAGGAGAATCATTGAAACATATAATTGCATAAGTCTCTTAAGCGAGAACATCATACGAGAGGACTATCCGATTAATACAGAGGAGACATGACCATAAAACGAAAGATAAAACTTGGTATTCATTAACATTAAGATATGGATCAGACCATACAATATTGGATATTTACTTTGCCTCATGGAGAGAATACTAACCTAGACCTTTTCTCCCAATGAATTCTACACCTAACAAAAATCCAACCCTTACAAATGAGTTCGAGCTCGCCTTATATAGGCTTAGCCGAGTAGTGGATTACAGCTAATACGGCAATTTACTCAATCGTGGGTGTCAGGGGTTGTCGGGTAAATCGGTGATCCTTCCGAGAGGCTTACGAGGGTACTACTCCTTCATGTTCTCCTTCTTTTGTTGCCTTTCTTCTCGGGTCTCTTTCCCTTTTCGCCTTAATGCGCTACTGCCGAGATGACGTCTCATGATTATCTGATGCTTCACCTTTCTCTGATGCTTCGCTACTTTCTCCTTCTGATCACTAGTACAAAAATGGGCTTAGGTGACAGTTTAAAACTGTCACCAAAATAATTTTATGACAGTTTTCGAGAAACTTATGGCCTGCCACATAAGCCCATGTCACGAAAGATCTTATAAAAACTGTCACCTAATCATGCCTATAAGGTAACAGTTTCCTTAGAAACTTGTACTGTGACAGTTTTAAAAATTGTTACGAATCAAACCCAATATTCGTGAGAGTTTTAGTAAGAAATTGTTGCCTATATCTGACCACTAGTTCTTTTGTGACAGTCCATTCCCTAACTGTCATGGTTTCGGGCTTTGAACTGTCACCAAAGCCCAATTTTGTACTAGTGTTGCCTCGAGTACCTTGATTGTTCCGAAGCGCACCCGAGCAGAAGAAGGAACTAGAGATCAGGTAACAAACACCACTTAGCCGAAATGTTTCATTTGGAGTATTAATACTTGCCTCTGTTTGTTTCAAAAGAAGATGCAACAGTCAAAGACGCACATGAAGAAGAAATTTCAATGGCAGATAAACCAGCTACGAGAGCAGATCTTGCTGAACTATTTAGAACTCAAAGTTCCATAACAGATCGACCAGCTACGAAAGCAGATCTGGCTGAAATTGAAACTAGCATCTCTCCTACAATTGAAGAAAAGAAAGAAGTCGAAACAACTTCAAAGGAGAACGTAGAGAATTCTTTACAAGAAGACTTGATTTTGATTCACTTCCATCAGCTGAAAGAAGAGTTGAATCGACTAAAGTGATTCCTTTACTTTTATCTGAAGAAAGAGAAGAGTTTCGAGAATTGGTGCCTCAAAAAGATGAAGCACTTTTCTGTGAAAACAAGAACATAAAAGAAGAAGATCAAAACAAGGTCATTAATGCAACTGCTAATGCGACTTTTACGAATCGTATGGGCGTCGATATGGTTAGTTTACATGGATCAGTTGACGTGACTTGCATCAAGGCAATCAACTTGTTCGGTAAGGGTTATTTTTATCCTCCTTATGATTATCCTCGAAATATATTTGATCGTGGAAAAGATTTTCAAATTGTTTCGACGTTTACTTCCTCTACCGGTGATGAATTTTGTTTGGATACTACAATTACTTCTATTGTGGTTTCTATTACTCCGTCAATTTTGGTTGATGCATGCAAGGGAACGTCTGTGCATGAGTTAGTTCCGAAACTTCAAGATACTTTTGTGAACGAAGTAGAGAAACCTCCTGATATTATTTTGGATTTCAATTCAATGGGTGATGAACGACTTGATCTTTATAGAAGTAAGTTGTCTAGTGAGTTATCTCTTGGAATTCAGTCATGGGAAAAGCTTAGTGAGTTGAACTTAGCTTATAACAAACTACCAGGTGAGAGTTGTTGTTATTTTCACAACTATATTCGTTTTCTATATGATTGTGGAAGGTGTGCAGCAGTATCATTGAATTATGGATTTCTTGACGATCACATGATGTTTGTGAGAATGTCACACAAAAAAAAGTATTACTGACAGAGCTTTGGCAGTATTATTTTTATTTGGTATATATAGTTTTGTTGGTATTTCTGACCCAAACACCGGAAGATTTTCTCAATCTTGCACTACAGATGAGAATCTCGTATGGGCTAATGCAGTGTTATAGGCCTTCATCTAATGATTGCATGGACCATATACGTTGGTTTGTTTTTGCTTTCTCGTACAATTCTGATTGTTTGTGAATCAGTTTTCGATATATATTCAAGTGATAAAACAGATAGTATTAACAGACTTCTGGAAGGTATTGATTACGCTTATCCATCATGGAAAGATCTTGATGTTGGTAGAGACAAGACTATCCAATTACAACTTCTGATTTGCTAAAATTCTATATTTGTGGCTATGTTCGATATTTTTCTGGCAGTCAGACTTTGGGTTTCTTGTTTCGAAACAAATGGCGTTATAAAGGAATTCCTGTAGGAACCATGGGATATGTTGGTATCGAAAGTTTTGAAAGCATATTTGTGAAGCACTTGAAGATTATAATAGAGCAATTAGTTGCACGTTACACAGATGGTTTGAACAAACTTATCCTACAAGGATTGATTCAATCCGTCTACATGTTGGCTGAAGTTGTTCAACTGGCTATGAAGGTTGAAAGTCGTGTGTTACGTAGTTCAAATTCTACTTATCAAAGACCAACGCGAATGCAGAACAATAATAGTACAGCATATCCTAGAAAGCAGAATTATTTTAATACTGCAACCATTATTGGTTTTGGAGTTGAACGCAAAGAAAATCGGCATCTTACTCTCATGTGCGAGAGATCTGGTTTGGTGAAGGAGTTTGGAATCAACTGGTATGTTCACAGCACCCTGGTTGGTATTTATTTTTACTCCCTTATCATGATTATTTTCACGTTATATCTCGCTTACATCCACATGTTGGGAGATTATTTAAAGTGGAAATTTAAGCTCACTGAAAATTTGGAGGATTATAATGCTTATGGTGTGACTGTTTGTGCTAAGCTTTGCGCAAAAATTTACACAATTACTATGGTTGAGCATGATGTTTTTGCTGTCCAAAGTTTTGAGAACTATATAACAACTGTTTACAAAGGTGAAGTTCCAATTGTGGTTGTTCTAAGATTTGGTCACTATATGGATCAAATTCTTACTCGAAGGTTATTTGATCCTGGCAAAGATTTTGACGGATTCAGAAGTAGTACCATCTTAACTGATTCCATGGAAGAATTTACCCAAGTGCACAATGCAGCTCAAGATATTATTGGGAGAAAGATTAACTATCGTGTGACTTGGAAGACTAATGATATGGCTTTTGTCTTTGATCGGGGAAGACATAAGTTGGAGATTTTTGCAGCATTCCTTCTTACCATAACATACTACTGTTTTTGTTTTTGCATAAACAATTTAGTACTACAGTATGTTGCTTGGTTTGTGGAATTTATATGCGCAGCTGAGCATTTTCAAAGGTTAACCCAGGATCTCAAGAGGGGGTTTGACCTTGAGGAAAAGGTCCTTATAAGAGAGGGAGGAATGGTAGGAGGTAATATACTATGGTCAGAAGTCAATAATGGCTATAAAGAAGATGATAACGACAACATGAATTATTCTTGGCTAACATTTGAAGAATATGAAGATATGAAAGAATATCATTTGAGGCGTTATTTGATGATTCTCAAGAAACCGAACGTTACGTTGGAGACCGAAGACTCGGATGGAGGTCTCTTATGGAGCCGATGGATTGCTACCCTATGAACTCGAGGGCGAGTTCCATTCAAGAAGGGTGGACTGATGTAGTACATCTTTTGTACTGCACGTCAGAATTATGCTTTCCTTATTTAATCCTGTTATTTACGAGTAGTCCTTGTATTACAAGTTTCTTAGTTTTCCTAGTTTAGGTTGATTTCCTTTTCTTTACCTTTAGTCGGTTATTGTATGCCTATATAAAGGCTAGCTCTATTGCTTAGAGACACATCTCATATTAGTATCAATTATCAAACATTATTATTCAACCTTTATGGTTATGATCTTGATTATTCCAATCAGATTATCATTAAGTTTCTGACGAAGCTTAAGACTCTCTTCGTATCTCTTACAAATACAGTTTCTTACGGAACTTGTTTGTTTCACCCTATCGTCCGCCATTAGGATCATACCATACAACATTGGATATTTACTTTGCCTCATGGAGAAAATACTAACCTAGACCTTTTCTCCCAATGAATTCTACACCTAACAAAAATCCAACCCTTACAAATGAGTTCGAGCTCGCCTTATATAGGCTTATCCGAGTAGTGGATTACAGCTAATACGAAAATTTACTCAATCGTGGGTGTCAGGGGTTGGCGGGTAAGTCGGTGATCCTTCCGAGAGGCTTGAGAGTACTACTCCTTCTTGTTCTCCTTCTTTCGTTGCCTTTCTTCTCGGGTCTCTTTCCCTTTTCGCCTTAATGCGCTACTGCCGAGATGACGTCTCGTGATTATCTGATGCTTCACCTTTCTCTGATGCTTCACTACTTTCTCCTTCTGATGTTGACACGTGTCTTGCCAGATTTATACCCCTACAGGAGTGGAGAACTGGCTAGAAATTTTTAACAAAATCAACAACAAACATAGTCAAAACTCATTATACAACATGCAAATGGGCTAAATATATATTTGGTATGCTGGATTACACCCCACTACTTCAAGCAATGTTTGGAAAATAATCAGAAATGTTTTTGCAACTGATGATAATATGAAAAGAAGAGGTATTCATTTAGCTTCTAGGTGCAGTATTTGTGGTGCAGTTGAAGAATCAGTGGATCATATTCTCTAGTATTGCAATTTCAGTGAGATTATTTGACATTGGTTAGGAGGTATGTTTCTATTTCTTCATCCTATGAACCATGAAAACATTATCAGTTTTGCAAAAATCAAGAGTAGTGCAGTAAAAGAAGTGTGGTTAATTGTTGCTTCTATAACGATGATGGATCTTTAGTTCTTTATAAATAGAATTGTCTTTGAAAATGCAATACCTAATGTTGGTGGTCTCAAGAAAAGAGTTATGCAATTCACAAAAGATTGTAAAGTGAGAATAAGAGGAGTTATGTGGAACATAAGTTATGATAATCAAGTTTTGAGAAAATTTAATCTAGGTAAGAGGAAAATGAAAATTCAACAAATCAAGGAACTGCACATTAAACTGACAGAAGAAAACTAGTTATTAGCTTGTTGTGATGGTGCATCTAGAGGGAATCCTGGACTAGCAGAATATGGATTCATTTATAAAGATCACAAGGGTTTTCATGCTACTAATCTTCTCATTTATACTGATTCAAAGGCAGTTGCTAATATCTCCACATCATGAAAAATCCCTACTGTAAGATGGAATAAAGTTTGTAACACTTTGAAGGTTCAATTTGCTCATAGCTACAGAGAAACCAACTTCTGTGCTGACAAGCTTGCAAGAAGAGGTGCTAGTCTTGCAAAGAGTGGAACAGTGGTGCATATGGTAAGGCCTACTTTTTTGAGTTGCTTAGAATCCCATGCAACCATGTTCACTTACCATAGATTTTGTCCAGGGTTTGGTAGCACTGTTTTATATTTGATTTATTCTTTTAGCTTTTTGATGTTCAATCATACTAGAATTTTGTTTAATTTAGTTCATTTTTCGTATCAATGAAAATTTATCGATTGAGTAGAAGAAGAAAAAAAAACCTACTTACATTTGGCCCCATTCGTGAGTATTTGGCCCCATAAAAAAATAATTTCGGCGGATGTTGTATAGTAAAATCGGAAAACCCCTTATAAAAGAAGACTATTTTACCCTTCCCTATTTATATAACCTAACCCTACCCTAAAATCAAATACTTTCATATTCCTTCTTCTTCTCTATTTCTTCTTCCTCCTCCCACTGTGTCCCCGCCACCACCAACAATAAATGCTGCTGCCATTAACGCCGCCACCGCCGCCGCCGGTTCCGCCACCTCCATCACCAGATTTGCAATTTCATTTCACTAGCTATAATTCTTTATGACCCTAACTAGAACAAATCAACTGAATCCCGTCAACACTTTCGCTTGCTCGATCCCACCACTTTGGGTATCTCGATCCCCACATCAAATCTACCGTCAAAGTCGAGAAGAGAAAAAAACAATGAAGTAACAACAGATCTTACTCTCTCATCATCTTCTTCGACGCTGTTCAACTCTATGATAAGCAAGAGCTTCATCTAAAAGATCTGAAATTCGAATTCGATCTTGTTTCAGCATCATTCATCAAGAACAATAAAGATACACCATCGCAATCTAAAATATTCTTTTGTGACATTGAATTTAAAGAATCACAAAATAGTTTCAGATTATTTGGTCGTTGAATCAAAGACCAAACTTAGTGTTGGTCATATTGAAAGACCACCTGTTGTTTCACAGAAACAAATTGGGTTTCTGATTTTAGCATTTTTGATCTCATCTCCATTCTTGGTTAAGAGAATTCTTGCTGGAAACACATTGCTTCATGAACCTATGTTGTATTTGATTTTCTCTGGGTTTGTTTACTTCTTTAGTGTTTCTGGTGCTATGTTTAATATCAGAAAGACGCCTATGTTTTTAGCCGATAGAAACGATCCGTCCAAGCTATCTTTCTTTTAGTTTCTGGTTCATTGTGTAAACGATCCGTGTCTTAGATGTTGTGTATCGCTGTAGATGTTAATGTTTGTGCTTTTGTTTGTTTTGCTTTGGCAATGGTTGATTTTTTAGGGGGGGGAGATGATCTGATGGGAACCGTCGTCATTTGCTGTGGCATTGGTGCTACTGGTTCCTGTCCATGGAGATTAGTGAACTAGGGCCTGTGGGAGAAAATGTTGGCGGTGAACTTAATTGGCGTCGCATAGGCAACTGGGAATAATATACCTTGTGTCGAAATTCATGGTCCTATCTCAAGGTCTACATTTGACTGTAAATGGCTTCTTCGTCTTCTTCCCATATAGTCGGTCCTTGTATTAATGTATATGTACCGATTCTGGGCGGACCTAAACTTAATCGGTGTTTATGTCAATGAGTATTTACCGTTTGTATACATAAATCAGTTTTTAAGTACCCCAACAATCACCAATTTCAAATGAAAAAAAAAAAAGTTTTTCTGTTTTAAAAAACGCCCATAATCGGTGCTTATATGACTATATAAAAACCGATTATGTTTATAAACGTCTTAATAATCGGTACACATATTACCATATAAAAACCGATTATAATAATCGTTTGTATTTGTCTATAATATAGGCCGATTATAAGAATCGGTTGTTGTTGTGCAATTTAAGTACCGATTCTGGGTTGTTTCATTTTAAAAAAAAAATTTGATTGGAATCGACCGTTGTGTTGTGAAATATAAACCGATTCTGGTTTTACTTTGTAATCGATATATATACTGACCGATATCCACCGATTATTGTTCTTGTTTTTCAAAAATGAAGAACAATCGTTTGATGACTGGCCAATAAACGCCGATTCTGGAAAAAATTACTTAATGAAATTCTAGGTGGGAGGAGTGGAGGCGGCGACGGCGGTAATAATGGAGTATTTTTTCTTTTTAGTCTTTTTATAGTGGTGGTGGTGGCGGCGGTGACGGTGGTGGTGGTGGTGGAGGCGGTAATGGTGATGGTGGAGTAGGAATGAAGGAGAGGGTGGCTATGGATATGGAAATAAAGGAAGTTGTACGAGTAGAAAATCTGCATAGGTACTCGAGGTACCACATCCATCAGATCTACTCGCACATACAGTATTTAGTTGTGGTTTAGCAGTCCGAAGACATCAAGAACAGCATCAAGGATGCAAATGAACAGTAATATAAAGTTAAGTAAAACCATATAGATAAGATAGAAGAATTTCTGTGTATTACTAATGCTGAGATTACATGAATAAAACCCTAAGGAACCAGAGGAGATTACAAACCTAATCTCTCTCTTGCTACTTAGGCTCAACCAAACAAGAATCCAACCCTTACAACGTTTTCCAAGATCGC
>JAJJMA010308316.1:0-10255 GCA_023529015.1 Papaver nudicaule
CTCTTTCGGTATGTTAGGGTTTTTTAAGTTAGGGTTTTTAAAGTTTGGTTTAGATTCTTTAGATTGATGGTTTCTTCTTTTTGTGTAGGTACTGCTGCTGCTATTATTACCTTCTCTTTGATTGTTATCATCTGCTGCTGTCGGAATAACTCTGTAAGTATGAATCTGAAACTTAAAGTATGATTTGGGTATTTGCCTAATTTTGATTTTTGGGATGGTTTTATGAAACTGAAATTAGGTTGATTATTTGCCTAATTTTGATTTGTCTGATGGTTTTATGAACTGAAATAAGGTTAGGTATTTGCTTAATTTTTGTGATTTGTCTGTTTGTTTAATTTTGATGATTTGGGTATATAAATATAGAGTAACTTGTATAGCAGCATAATTTGAAGTGTCATAGAGTAATTTTGGTATTTGCTTAATTTTATGGTTGAGTTTACTTAGCTACCTGAAGTGAAATCATATGGTTGTACTAGTGTATCTTGAGATTAATGCATTTTTATCAGGTCATCAGCAATGAGTCTACTACATCAGATACAACAACCAGATAACATCAACACTATGGACATACTGATGTCATTCATCCAACAGTCAGAACCTGAATACTCATGGCTGCAAATCTCATGCTTCAATTCGATACATGCTGGTAACCAATGTGATGGATATATATTTTTCTTCATTCTTTTTTGGTAGAAAGGGGATATAGGAAATCATATTCAGCCATGCATTATGATAATTTGCATCTGTTGAACAGCTTAGAAATTACATCATGTTCTGCATTTTGTAGGAAGACCTGTCAGATAAAAGCATATTCGGTGAATAGGCAATGGAGGTTTTCCCTGGGTCAACCATATCTGAAGAAAGCTCCAAGACCCAGATACTATCTGCGAATATACTATCAAATCTTGGAGGGAATTATGCTTGGACAGGAGAATCCTATAAAGTATACAGTGGTGCGGCTGGTAGCAAAAGCAGGTTTATAATCATTTCATTACAAGAATTTGATAAGAAACTTTGATCGGTCAGACCAACCCATTTCTTTTACTCAATTTCAATTTATTAAGTTACAGACATTTTGTAGGCATGCAAAAATTGATACCGTTTTCGGAGGGAGTGGGAGAGTCACTGAGACGTCTTTCGAACATTACCTAGATGGCAGAGGAATTATTAAACTTAACTGATTATTTCCTTCAAACTTCGGTAAGTCTATACTGGAGATGGGTCAGATGAATTATTTGGATTTCACCTATTTTTCACTTATTGAGTTAATGAATTGCATTACAAGTACAGCGCATTTATTGTGTCTACACCCAAATTCTGGAGATGGGTCAGATCTACAATGGAGCTGTTAATGCTCTCATCTACTACAAAGGACAACTTTACAGTGGACATTCAAATGGCTCAATTAAGGTATGGTACACTAGTAAAAGCTTTACATATAATAATTTTAGTTTGTATCATACCATTCTTGTGAGATGTCAATTAAGGTATGGACTAGCGGATGGATGATATTTGTGAGATTTTTGGTTATCGGGTTTATGTTTTTTTTGTCTTGTCATGAAAGCAGGGTTGTTGAATTGAATAAGAATTTTGTATTTTGAGCCATTTGTGCTTGAATTAGGGAGTAGAAGTAGATGTTTGTGTAGGAGAATTGTTAGTCCATGGAAGATACAATGAGGATAAGTGCCTCTTTATCCCGTGAACTGCAGGCACAAGCTCTATAGCATGTTACATTTTCCTCATTCGTGTGATACTCAGAATGGGAGTAATACCCAACCTATTCCCTAACACATATGTACAAGAATAATGTGACATAGCTGCAATTACAGTAGACATTCAGTCTTGTGGCACCCTCACCAAACCTAAGATAAACGTTAATTTTGTCTTGATTAATCTGTGGGTATTTCCGAGGTGTTATAATGTTGACGAGTCTGTTGTTTCTACTGCTGTGGGTTTATTAGAGGCTTTTAGACTTGTCTGCACTTTAAGTAAGAAATCTGAACATTTTGGATTCCAGTTTTTGCTCTGCATTTGAGTCTTGTGCTCCCATAACATAACTGGTTAACTTCTCAATTACGATATCCGTGATTTTTTTATGTACGAAATAAGTCAATCGACACTGATTAAAGTTTTGCTTAGTATTTCAATTATGCATATCTAATTTTATGTCTTTTGCCAAATCTAATTATGCATTGGTCTTTTGCCAAATCTAACTGAAATCTGACAGTTGAGGATATGGATCTACGTACTTATAGTTTTTCCATTCAAATTCCTTTCAGGGACTTTGCCGAAGTTGGCAAAATGAGGGATGCTGCGAGAAGAGAAGACTGACTTGTCTGCATAGAAAAAGTGTTGAAGCCTGTAGCTAAGAGGTATCCTGACTTGTCTTAGTTGTCTAGCTTATTTGCTTCTTCATCATTGTAAATGTGGTGTGATATTTACACTTGTATGTGGAAGTCATAGTAGTTGTAGTTGTATTCAAGTTCATAATTTGTACATATTGAATAAGGAGAATTTATGAGAAAAATTGATTCAATGAGATAATTTTTTGGGGGTTTTGGTTAATTGCAGCAGGGTGAAATAATTTGTATAAATGCAGGGTATATATTTGGGGGTATACTGGTTCTGACCGGGTCAAATAGGGCTGATCTTTTTTGACTAAGTCAAAGACTTGACTTAGTCAAATCAAGGTCAAGTCTTCTTTGACCTGGTTATTTTTTTTGACTTTTGGTAAAAATTAGCAACAGTTTCAGAACTGTTGCGAGCAAAAAATCTAGCAATGTCATCCCAGCCGTTGCCAAACAGTTGCTACTCGAATTAAGCAACGGCAACATTACCGTTGCTAAATTTAGAAACCCTGTGTTTAGCAACGGCTCGCTGGTGTTGCGAGTCAACTACGCAACTGAAACTGGCTGTTGCATCCAGCCAAATATGGTGTAGTGGAAGTTTCCTAACTTTGAAGGTAATTCTGGATGGATATTTCAGGCAGATCAATACTTTAGTCTTCATCATACAGCCGAAGTATTGAAGATAGCAATTGCTACGTCTCACTTCAAAGGAGAAGCTAATGAATGGTATAGGTGGGTTCAGAACAAGCTAACGAACCCTACTTGGCTACACTTTTGTTCCCTAATTCGTGAGCGTTTTGCTGATACAGAGTTTGCAAATCCACGAATGGCTCTATCTACAATCTCTCAGAAAGGTTCGGTTCGTGATCATATTATAGGGAATTTGAAGAAATTCTGAATTTTTTTACTGACTTACCAGATGACCATATTATTGATCTCTTTATTAGGTCTTTAAAACCCGAAATCAGGTCTGTTGTTGAGGTGCATGAACCTCAAACTCTAGCTGCAGCTTTTAAAAAGGCTATCAAACAGGAGGAAGTACTCTCCAATTTTTCTTTTTACAAAGCTATTGCCAGGCCAAATCCATACAGACAAGCACTTACTTCATCTGGTGCTTCATCTACTGCTCAGTTTAAGAAGAATACTATTCCCTCGGGAGTTAAAAGACTATATTTGGAAGAACAACGTGAAAGGCGTGAAAAGGGTCTTTGTTTTAATTGTGATGAGTTGTACAAACCAAGGCTTTTACTTCTTGAGATGACTCCAGACACTACTGCTGCAATTGAAGAAGACATGGAAGAAGCAACGGAAGAGTTGATTACTGCTGAAGTTGCCAACCAACTACATAATGAACCAGTAATTTCTTATCATGCCCTTACAGGTTCTTCTTTTCCTAATACAATGTGAATCAAAGGATTCATTAAGGGGCAGTCAATCACAGTTCTTATTGACTCAGGATCAACTCATATTTTCCTACATCCCAGTATTGCTAAGAGAAGTGGATTTTCCGCCAAATTTGGTGACTCTACCATGAAAGTTATGGTTGGTAATGGTGGTTTTCTTGACACACAAGGATCTTGCTCTGGTGTTCCTATTAAGTTGCAAGATTATGAATTTACTACTGATTTCTTTTTGTTGGCAGTAAGCGGGTGTGACGCTGTACTAGGGGTTCAATGGCTTAGAACTCTAGGCAATATTAATTGGGATTTTAATAAACTGCATATGAAGTTTGGTTTTGGTGGAATTGAGTATTTTTGGTTGGGAATCCTTCATCATCTATAATGTTATTGGACATCACTCCAATGCAGAGAATTTGTGATCATATTCACCATGGATTTCTACTTCAGTTCGTTACAAATTCGGCACCAACTACTACTTCTCAGGTAAGTTTTGAAGTTTCAGAATTACTATCAAGTTTCTCTGACCTATTTGCTTCACCTACTTCTTTACCACCTGCAAGGGAACATGATCATCGCATTGCATTAATTCCAAATTCAGCTCCAGTTAATGTACGTCCATATAGATACCCTTATTTTCAAAAGACTGAAATAGAGAAGATTGTTTAGAACTAAAAGAGGCAGGATTTATTAGACCTAGTTCCAGTCCTTTTTCATCGCCAGTTTTACTAGTTAGAAAGAAAGATGGGTTATGGCGTATGTGTGTCGATTATAGAGCTTTGAACAAGGTAACAGTTAAGGACAGATTTCCTATACCAGTGGTGGATGAGTTTCTTGATGAATTACATGGGTCAACTGTTTTTTCTAAGATGGATATGCGAGCAGGTTATCATCAGTTACGTGTACATGAAGCTGATATATATAAAACAGCCTTCAGGACACATGACGGCCATTAAGAGTTCATGGTAATGTCATTCGGATTATCCAATGCTCCTGCTACTTTTCAAAGTTTAATGAACGATATTTTCAGACATTATCTTCGCAAGTTTGTCTTGGTCTTTTTTGACGACATTCTTGTTTACAGTAAGTCTGTAACTGAACATCTTCAACACTTAAAGATTGTTTTTGAAGTCCTACGTGCACACAAGCCATTCTTTAAGAGTTCAAAGTGTGAATTTGCTAAAACATCCATCAGCTATTTGGGACATGTTATTTCAGCAACTGGTATCTCAGTTGAGGAAGATAAAATTGCTTGTATACTAAGCTGGCCTACTCCAACTACTGTCAAAGGATTACGGGGTTTTCTTGGATTAGCAGGCTATTACCGGAAGTTTGTGAAAAACTATGGTATGATTAGTGCTCAACTGACTCAATTATTGAAGCAAGATGCATTTAATTGGACTTTTGAAGCTACTGATGCATTTAATGAGCTAAAGTCAGCTTTAACTACCACACCAGTATTAGCACTTCCAGACTTCTCCAAAGAATTCAGTTTAGAATGTGATGCTTCAGGAAATGGATTGGGAGCTGTTCTTGTTCAAGAAAAAAGGCATGTTGCGTTCTGTAGCAAATCTATTTCAGGTAAAAACTTGAATCTTTCAGTTTATGACAAAGAAATGTTGGCTATAGTGAATGCAGTTCATAAATGGCGACCTTATTTACTTGGCCGCCACTTTAAGATCTACACTGACCACCATAGTCTTAAATACTTTCTGGAACAACGTATTTCTTCAATGGAACAACAAAGGTGGCTATCTAAACTACTTGGTTATGATTATGAAATCATTTATCGTCCTGGTACATCAAATCTGGCGGCTGATGCATTATCTCGTGCTAATGATTGTCAATTAATGGCAATTACTTCACCAATTTTTACTAGCATTGATGACATTGTTCTGGAATGTCATAATGACACGGAGATCATTCACTCATTACAAAGCTACGTGATCAGCCAGATTGTAAACCACACTATTCATATATTGATGGAATTCTTCGTTACAAGGGAAGAGTTGTGGTTGTTCCTACATCTTCATGGTGTACTAAAATTCTTGATGAATTTCACTCTACTCCAATGGGTGGACATTCTGGATATCTCCGTACTTACAAGCGTCTTCAGCAAAAAAATTATTGGCCAGGAATGAAGAAGGCAGTGAAGGAATACATTAGGTGTTGTGATAGTTGTCAGCGCAATAAATCAGAATCTATATCTCCTCCAGGCTTATTGCAACCTTTATTTATTCCTACCGATGTGTGGCTAGATATATCCATGGATTTCATAGATGGATTTCCTTCATCCAGTCGTAAAACATCTATCTTGGTGGTGGTTGATCGTTTATCAAAATATGCACACTTTGTGGCTCTTTCTCACCCTTATTCAGCTGATACTATAGCTAAGATTTTTGTTAGGGAAATAATTCGTTTGCATGGCATGCCAAAGAGTATAACTAGTGACCGAGATCCTGTGTTCATGAGCAACTTTTGGGAGGCTTTCTTCTCTCTTCAGCATACTCAACTCTGTCGTAGCTCTGCATATCACCCACAATCTGATGGACAAACAGAAGTTACCAATAGAACTTTGGAATGCTACTTACGATGCTTTGCTGGTATTAAACCAAGTGAATGGATTAAATGGTTACCTTGGGCTGAATGGTGGTATAACACCAGTTATCATACTGCAATTAAAATGAGTCATTATCAAGCTCTTTACAGTAAGTTGCCTCCGACTACTTCCACTTATATGTCAGGTTCAACTCTGGTGCATGTTGTTGATGTGGTTTTGCAAGCTAGAGACCACATTCTGAAGATTTTAAAGTCTAATCTACATGACGCACAAGCTAGGATGAAGTCTTATGCTGATGCACACAGAACTGAAAGAAGCTTTTCAATTGGTGATATGGTTTTTCTGAGACTACAGCCTTACCGTCAGACAACAGTGGCCACTGCTTCATACTCTAAACTATCACCTAAATTTTATGGTCCATTTCGAGTTACTGAAAGAATAGGATCTGTTGCTTATCGTTTGGAGTTACCAGTCACAAGCCGTATACACCCTGTGTTTCATGTCTCGTAGTTGAAAAAAGCTTGGATCATCTGAAGATGTTAATTCTGAATTACCTGTTACTATGGTTATGATAAATGGGAACCTGATACTGTCTTGGAACGAAAGATGTACAAGAAAGGAAATGCTGTTGGTACCAAATGTCTTGTTAAATGGAAGGATCACTTAGAAACTGAAGCTACATGGGAAGATGCAGATGAGTTGCTGCTTCGATTCCTAACTTTTGAGACTTGAGGACAAGTCTGATTTCAAGCAGGGTGGGATGTTGTGATACCAACACCTCTTACCTTAATTATGATTACCGTATTCTAGTTTGCTTTAAATTCTTATGCTAGGAAGTTTATTATTTTAGGAAGTCGGCTTTCATGCCTTGGGTGTCAAGTTAAACTTGATTAAGAAGTCATGATGTCTATATATACTCAGCTTCTGTAAGCATTGAGAACAAGTTAATACAATTATTCTTTCAACATCTCTTCTACTTTTCTCTCTGTCTCCCGATTCCTCTCTAATTCTCTCTTACTCTTCTCCTTCAACCCTTATTTTTCTACAAGTTCTGAGTTGTTAAGGTCTAGAGCCATAACAGGGAGCTGGTACCAGTCATTGGACCGGCTTATTCAGTTGTAAGAGAGATGATCCTTATCAATAAATCTTGTCTATATGATGGCTGGATCGATACAATGGCGACAGTGATGAGTTGTTGAGGTTCATTTTGTTATTTTGGGTGGTTGAAAGAGGCTTTGATGGTGGTGTTATGCTTGTAGTGGATTCAAATCAGGTGGTAGAGATTAAAGTTGGTGTTGTGTGCAACTCACTGGTGGTGGCTTTGGAGAATCCATTCTCTTTTAGTCTATAATCTCAAAACTCTAATGGGAGCTTGTCGGTTGAAGTGGTTTCTTTTCAACAGCGGCAGCGTGGTGGTGGATTTTGTGGTGGTCAGTTGGAGTGAAAGTTATAATCTTTTAGGGTTTTGGTGGTCTAAGTTCGAGCAAAAGAAAATGCGTTGTTTTTGGCACAGCAGACTTTTTGTTGGCACTGCAACCCATGACAAAATAGGGTCATCAAAACCCAAAACCAAAAACCCCTTATAAAATGGACAATTCTACCCTTTTAATTTGGGGCGTAAAAAAATGAATTGGGGCGTAAAACAAAAAATTGGGGCGTAAAAAAATGAATTGGGGCGTAAAAAAATGAATTGGGGCGTAAAAAATGAATCCTGGCGTAATACAAAAAATTGGGGCGTAAAAACAAAATATTGGGGCGTAAAAAATGAATTGGGGCGTAAAAAAATGGAGTTTGCTCATAAAAAGCTGAGGCTAAATTGCCAAACCAAACCGTAAAAAAAAAATGGGGAGTAAAATTTAAAAATGAAGCGTAAATTAAGTTTACGCCTTGGATTGAATACCTAACCAAGGCGTAAATATCCGACAAAATGCCTAACCAAGCGTATATATGGAGAATCCGCTTCGATTGATGCGGAGGCGCCGGTGGTAGTTGCGGAGGCGGCGCTGGTTTTCTTTTTTTTGAAACAAAATGAAGAAGATGAAGAAGATGAAATATCAAAGGGAAAGGTGGGGTTTTTGTATGACATAATCATTCCAAAAATTTTACGCCTTGGTTTAGTAGGCGTAAAACATTCTTTTACGGCTTGGTTTTGATGTTTACGGTTCACATTTTTGTGAGCACATTCCAAAATGTTTACGCCTTGGTTTGGTAGGCGTAAAACATTCTAGGCAAAACTAGGGCATCTTTTACGGCTTGGTTGCAAGGCGTAAACAATTTTACGCCTTATTTCATGAAGAATCACAAGCCGTAAAAACGTGTTTACGCCTCAATTCAGTATGAAATCCAAACCGTAAAACTAACTGAGGGAAAAAAAAACAGCCCCAAATCGATGATTCTAACCTAAAAAAACAATGAAAACATGATTGAAAACATGGGGTTTGTTCAGAATTAGTACATGAGACGCATATTGGGGTCTTTAGACTGATTAGAGGCCAAATCAGTGGACGCCTCAATCTCACGAGTGTAAATCTGGTTTTTGTTTTAGGAGAAGGAGAGGGATATATGGGTAGAGGATAAGGTTAATTAGTTTTAGTTTTTGTTTTAGGATTAGGGTTATAAAACTAGGGTTATTAGTTAAAATTTAGGGGTATTTTAATCTGTAAGGGTAACTTAAACTTTTCATACATATTTAGACATCCCTTATAACTACATTTGGATGGTTTTATTATTTTGCAGTGCCAACAAAAAGTCTGATGTGCCAAAAACATCGCATAAAAAAATCTGTTGGGCAATTGGGCTTGTGAGGTTAAGCTAAGTAAAAAAAGCCTTGGGCTTTGAGCTAGACAGGCTTTCCATAGGGAAGTCTTTGGGGTAGACTTTATTGTCTCGTGCTTTTGGTTTTTATTTTTGAGATGGTTGTGCACTTGTGCTTATTCCTTCTCATTGGGTTTGTACTTTGCTTACATCGTGTGAGCTTTTTCAATGAAAATTATTACCCAGTCTTCATACACAAAGAAGGTGGAAGATTATAAACCACGGATATGAGAGGCCAACAGCTCTAACCCTGATTCGACTGGCCATGGGGATTAAACTTATCCGTTGATATTCTAAGGTAAACATTTCTGCCTTTCGCTGCAAAATCCGGGAATTTTTCCTTGAACCGCCGCCACTGAGGTGAATCGCACGGATGACGCATATAACGAGGAAAAACTGCCGCTCGGTTGTGCCAATCCATGAAAGCTGCTATCCAAGGAATATAGAACATTTTCGCAATTCTTGGTCCTAGAGGAAAGTATCTTAGCACTAACATAGGTTCTTTTGACACTTGCATCTTTCCGTTGGAATCTTTGAATTTGCCGAGGAAAATTTTTTAAAAAAAATACTCCCTCCGTCCCACATAAATTGAGCTAGTTCTATTTTGATTTTTTCCCACATAAATTGAGCTAGTTCTATTTTATACCATGAACTTTCAAAACTACCCTTCCTAAATTAAAAGAAGAGTGGTCCCATGAGAGAGAGTGAAGGTAAGATAATAACAATAGTTGAGGGTAAACATGAAAAAAAAAATCGAAATTAGTGATACCTCCCCTCCGTCAGTTATCTGCTTAGGTGTCAGGTATCCGACTCAGCAATAGTATCCACGTCGGCAAATCAGACATGTGGCTCATTAAAAATAAAAAAATACCCAGAATACCCTCATCTTCTTCCCCGAGCCATATTAATCTAATCTCATTTTCATTAAGAGAATCTCCAATGCTAGGGGTGGGGGTGAGGGCCAAAATACTACCTTTTTGATTTGGGTCATTCCTACATGGCAAATACAAACAAAAACATGATTTCTCTACCTAAAGTTCATCTCCAATGCTTAGGGTTTTACCCTCTATAAAAAGACAAAAAAAAAGGATGTAGGTGAAGAAAATGCCATACGCTAAGTAATAAGAACTCAAGGA
>JAJJMA010308329.1:0-13648 GCA_023529015.1 Papaver nudicaule
TTCGCCGAAGCATCAATTCAACCAGTTCGTCGTGTAAGTTTCTCTTCCTATTTTCCTGATTTTCCCAATTTTGATTTTACATATTTCTGTTTAATTCATATGATTTATCGTTATGAGTAGTATCCCTAATATTTTTTTTTTTGGGGCGGGTATTAGTTTTTGCATTCAACCGTGATTTTGTTATAGGAACTGTTTTTTTAAAATCCCCGTGTATTGTCTTTGGTTGTTTTGCAGGAATCATTCAATCTTCTATTGAGTTCAATTACTTTGCATCCGAAGGTGAATTTGGGTTGTGCTTTCAAGGAGCTTTGTCACCATGGAAAGAATGATTATGCCCTTGAAGTATTTGAAAAAATTACAATCTTCTTCTTTAACATTTGTGTTTATACTTTTAATTTAGGTCTTACTACATTGCTGCATCTGTTCATGTTAACGGTGTTATCTATTAGTTGAATCAACACCATATTCAACTAAAGGTGATCAAGTTTAAGATATCGATTTGATCCAAGTAATGACCCAGAACTTATTGATATATTGACTATGAATGGTGTTGCAATCTCTGATTCTGACGTTGATTCTATTAAAGGGAGCCTATACAGTAGCATTGGTAACTGAATATCTCTTTGATTATTCTGTGTAATACTTTACTTTGACAATACTAGACATTCGAATTATAAAATCCTCCATGGGTTGCTTCATGGAGACGGATTGCTTCATACAGACCCTTGCCCCATCTATTCGTATTAAAACACACAGTTACAAGAGGAGTATTGCTTTTGATTTTGCTAAATTACATTATTATGTTTCTTACCAACCAAACATGACATCTTTGGAATGTGAAGAAGCTATCAAATTTGCAAATGCATAGCCTTTAAAAATCAGTTTATATATGTGTTTCATTTTGGTTTGCAGGTTCACTATGTCGCAAGGTTCGCAAATGGAACAATGTCCAATAGCTGTTGTAAACGTGGAAGATAGCTCTCGATGCACAATGTTGTTGGCCAGGTATTTGTGGATTGGATTTTAAGAAAAACTATGGTTGTAAACCGAGCTTAAGATGCCATGCTTAGATGTAATTAGTACATCAGATCTACAGGTATGTAATTCTTACTCTGAATGATTTCTTTTTAATCTATTTTTGTATTTTGACTTAATTCAAAGGATAAAGTAACCCTTTGCAATCATTTTCTATTAAGGAAAGAAAATTTTGAGTGCATCATAGACATATATTGTTCATATGCACCTGTACTATAACTATAAATATTGTACTATAATTCACTTCCAAGAATCGGGATGGAACTCATGTCAACCATAATGTATATACCAGGCCACACGACCCTTTTTGCCTCGGCAGGTTCCTGCTTCGCTTTTAATCGGAAGACGACACTGGCTCCGCAGTAGCGTTGGACAGTAAGGTCCAGAAATTGGTCTAGCACACCTAATATGAGCTCATCGGCGTGACATAGGTAAACTAGCCCACCCGATATTCCCTGTTTTGGATCATTGATTGCTGCAACTTTCTAAGCTTTCTGCAGCATAATATTTTCATTTTGGAAAGATTTTTTGGCTTCACATAATCAAATCTTCTGATAAGTGTCGGCCATTGGAATATTAAATAGTCTAAGAGTTCTTTCTAAAGTAGTTTTTGATTGTGAAGGAGTGATTTAGTGCATCATTTTCTGGATTTTGTGAAAGTTTATTTTTTTCGGCTCCTATGTTTTTGGCGATTATGAAAACAAAGTATTATAGACGAAGGGTGAGGTTCACCAGGGTCCCAGAATCACCAGTCAAGCTCGACATCGTATGCAAATGCAGTAATCATAAATATCATTTGCATTTTTGAGGCTCAGTTAGAGAGTGTGATTACCTCTAAAGCTTAGAACATAGAAATCATGCCAAAAGTTACAAATGTTGGTACTAAGCAAATGCTTAGTTTTTTATTGTCAACCTAATTGCGTAAGTATATTTGCTCGGCGAGGGGTGGTTCAGTAGGAAATGCGAAATAAGCATCACAACTTTTATCATTGTTAATTTGTTAGATCAATGCCAATGTAGTTGTATTACAGTTACACTCGCTGACCTCTGTATCTGCTCCCACCAAGCCTTAGTTGTCCTGAAGAATTCATTTAATATTTTTAGCAGTACCATGTAAAGAAGCACCACTGTTGCCTAAGAACACTTTACAAACTTGCTGAAAGTTGAAAATGTTCTGTGCACTTCCCAGGCTAAGAACATTTGTATATACTACCTCAGGCTAAAAAATGGACAGCTTACCTGGGAGTCTGGGAGTATATGTAATGCAGGCACCGCCCTCATGAATATCGCACTGAAGATAGCTCAACCATGGTCTCACAAGTCATATTAAATCAAATTTGATTGACTTTTATGTTTCTCACAAAAAATGAAATTGTAACAGTTGGACCAAGAGACTTGGATTACGCGGTAAGAACCTGTAACAAAATCTCACATTAAGTTACATTTGGTTTTTCATTTCTCCAGCCACATTAAGTGTTTCTTTGTTTGCTGCAGGTTCTTTCTCTATCAAATACATCGCACATAGATGGTGTAATTGCTGTAATGGATGTAAACTGCAAACATCAATATGCGAAGGCGCAGGGGAAACATCCCATTCGTTGTTTGATATTAATTGTTGCATGCTTACATTTTGTAAGTGTGAATGAATTTTTGTTGATGTAGTTTAAGATAGATTTGTGTAAAAGACTTTTGGAGACACTTGCATTCATCTTTCAGATTTGAAAGTCCACTTTTCATGTTCTTATTTGAAGTTGGTGTTAGAAGGTGCTTAGTTGTACACGCAACTTAAGTAATTTGCTTAACCTTGGCATGGGTTGTTCTCGACATACTGCTTTACCTTTTTCCATTTAACTTCCTCTAAGTTATCTTTTTATTGGTTTCACCAGGTTCATCTTCTGGCTGTGAGAAAAATTCTCATCACATGGGAGGACCGGATCAGAGGATAAACTGAAGTTTTTGGCCAATGACAATCAATGGATGTTGAATAGTAGTTGGCAATCAAATGAAAAGTTCTTAATGGCCTTGATTTATTTATAAGGGAGTTGATAATCGTAATTACTGGCATCTTATAATGTGGTGCCGGTATATTCCGAACAGTAGTTGGCAATTGGTGCTTGGTGGAACATGGGTTTGCTCGCTTGGAGATGCTAAGGTACATAAATTCCACTGATCTCTTGATTGCTCGGAAACTACCTGCCTTCAAATTTTCTTTGCTTACATTATGCCGAAAAATGCAAAAAAGTCTATTTATACCGTGGATAAATTTTTCTGCGCAAACATGATACCATTGGTGTTTTTGTGATGAGTGCTTAGAATTTTTCTTTTTTATGGTTCTACAAAGAAGAATTAATAAGAGTGTTGTGTAATGATTTTTGTGGTTTTGCTCGATGAATCCAATTTTCTTATATATTTGACAAGTTTATACGGGTCATTCTTTAGTTAAGTGATTTCTCTGTCATCTCTTATTGGATTTCGGATTCTGGGACCACAATTTCATCCTACGATTTGAACATAACCGAGGTTTTAAAATGTTAACTGACTGACATCCAAAGTGTTTACATTTTTTTTTGTAGCTTAATGTAGCTTCATGCTAATCAAGACTAAGGGTCATGGAACTGGGATCCCTCCATTTATATTCACAGTATATATCAAAAGTGTGCCATTTGTTTTACCTGTTTCTTATTTGTATTTCAATGAAACTCAAATCATGGAAACCCATCCGAGTGTATGGGAAAATTAAATTCAATTATGTAGCCAAAATATCATGGGTTTTATTATGTTATTCATTTATTTTGATGCATTTGTTAGCTTTATTTTGATGTGTTGTGGAAGAATATATAAACAGAGGGGAAACCGAAAGACCGTGAAACACTTTGTGAATGTTGCAACTGTGAAATAGCCCGTGCCGTTACGGCACGGGTCACTCCCTAGTTAATAATATAATGTAATTAATGTTTTGAGGCTAACAAGAAACAAAAATCTTAATTTTTCAACTGTACTTTTCTATTATTGTTGTCTTGTGCACTATGCTTAATTATCATCTTTTTTTTTGAAGGAAATTATCATCTTTTTGATGTAGCTAGGAATATTTGAAGAAGTCCAAGAATTTGTGCGCCTTTGTTTTTTTCTTTGTGTCTATTTGTAGCTTGATAAACACCCAAAAAAAAACTCAAATATGTATGTTTTCCTATTCATAAACCTTAATCAACTGCTCTCATAACCTATCAGAGAAAAGAGTCTCTCATCTGATTCTTCAACTTCCACCTCAAACAACACATGACATGACAAAAAAAGTCGGGGGAAGTGTTTTATGTGAATCGGGCGACTAATGAGCCAACCCAGATCTATCTGATCATCAAAAATTCCTGCAACTTAACCATATTCTCAGACCTTCTTCTTGGATTTCTACTTGATTGTCACCTACGCCCTATCTCTCAATCATGGTTTCCCATAGCTAGAGTAGCTCGTGCTTATTCCCTGTGTTTTTTGTCCCTATAGTTTCCTTGTTTCTTGCTCCTATTTCTTTGCACGCCTCTTTTTTATTTTGGTTAGGGTTTCTCTTTAGTTTTGCTGGCTGATTTCTTCTGTTTGCATGGCCACTTTATTACACTTGGTGATTTGCTTCTGTATTGGGGTTTCCTTACCCTCCTTTGGTTTTTATCCCCAATACTCTTTCGTTCACCAACTATCCGGAATTCATGCTGACAAAATCTTCTTCAAGACAAATATGCATCTTATTTCTAAGCTTCAAGGTGATTGTAATCATTACAATTCAGCCTCCACTTTCGATGTTCACAAGGTGGATTATCTTAATTTGCTTCGCTACTTCTTCCAACTATTTAACAATCCACTTTGTTCTTCTTCGTTTCAATCTTGCCACCATCTTTTAACTACTAATAACATCTATCTCTTGTTTTGTTCATCTTCACTTACAACTCATCTGGTCAAACCTCCCTTATGCTTCTCTTTGAGTTCTTCACTTCCACACCCTGAAGTACCTGAACTACCAATCATTGCAGTTAAAGTGTTAGGCAAAGCTACAGTTTATACTGCCGTCAAAAATAGACTCAAATCTTTCTGGTTACCTATCAGGGTCGCTTCTATTCAAGATGGGGGAACTAGAGGAATCCTCAAAGTAACTCTTCACTATCTACAAGATAAAACGTACTATCATGATCTCCTCTACATGGATACTAGGTGAGTATAATGCTTTGGTAGAAGATTGGATGAAGTTTTATACTAACCCTGCAGCTTGCTATATTCAGGCCAATTACTTTATTCAACTTCATAATCTTCCTCCAAACTCTCGCAATGTCAACTCATTATCTACTGCCCTTAGAAGAGTTGGCAAAGTTTTATTCATGGATCTCTCCCAAGAGATTGCCAGAGTCCTAGTTACCATGAACTTGAGATACCCATTCTGGCCGGGTCATTTTACAGTCTATAGAGATGTCAAAGTATGGGTTCAATATGTTTATGAAAACCTTAGACAATATTGTACTACGTGTGGTATTCAAGGTCATACTGCTAGGTTATGTGTTAGAACTGAGAAACCATACTTGTGCCAATTTAAAGTACTAAGATTTGATTTCCCTTGGGATAAACTTGATAAGTTTATGACGGGTAGGATTATAGATCATTTACATGGATTTCAACAACCTCCCCAGTCAAATGCTTACAGAGTAGTTAGAGTTCAAGATTTTTATCGTGTTAGACCAGCGGTGATGCTTCATCCTCAGGTAGCTTCTGGTTCAACTTCAACATCTTCGGTTCTTGGTTTTTCATCTGAATTCAGAGCTCCACAGTCAGAAGCTAAGGGGTATCCAAATTTGTCTCGGGATAACCTTCAACACGTGTCTCCTTCCGACAGCTCCCAGAGTTTTAAATAACCCGACACATGTCTCTATTATTGAACCTTCGCCTCCATCCGAACCGATCACTGAACCAGTGCCAAGCCCAGTTCCAGCTCAAGCCCAATCAGCTCCTCGGTACCAATCTCAACCAGTTCCTACTTCTATTGGGCCAGATACACAAGCCGGTCACATTATGGATGACAACCCAAACCTAGAAAACCGACCCATTAACTATGATGGGTTACTTTTTTGGTATCCGGTTCGTGACAATAAAGGGAAGTTAAAACTCACTTCTGATGAACATTCCTCTTCTGAACTTCAACAAGATATTATACATTGTGGTGATCATCCCTTATCTAACTATCTCAATCTGAGGCTGGCTACAGATATTGCAGAGTATATTCAACAACACCAGGGCTTTGTCAGACTTGACATCTCAATGGAAAATGGTCTGCCATCTGTTAAAGTTTTTCACAGGCATAGTGATCATCCATTCAGGCCTTACTCTCGTAGGAGATCACTGACGATTGAAGAGCTTCCTTCATCAACACCAAACTTTGCGGCTCAGCCACCGGTTGCTAAAGTCAGAAGAGTACGAACGATGGAGGAGTTGATGGATAAAACTAACAGTTCTACTTCTAGAGTCCTCTGTCAAGAATTAGAAGTTCCCACTATTCGTACTAGAAAGGTACATTCTCTTGATTTAGAGCAACAACAACAGTGGTTTACAGACTCGCAGTCTTTGGAAACTCTGTCTGAAATCCCGGATTTTGATTGGAAACCTGAACCAACAACCACTGACACTCTCAACTAATGACTTATAATTTTCCAATCTTACATTCTGATTTCGATACTAACACCTCAACTGATGTTCCTCATATCTCACTTGATCATATTTCCCCTGGTTGGCAAATTACAGTTGATGAGGTTGAGGTGGTGGATACACAAGCTCATAACTTGGCCCAAGAACTACGAGTGCCCAATGTGGGGCACTCAGCACAACAATGAGCTATTTTGAAAACCATTTTGTTATTGGCAGCATATGGCAAGAATGATTTTTCACCTTGATGCTTCTTGGTTTAGGGCGTGCGAGGATTCTCTATTATGTATTTTGGTCATATATTTTGTACTTTGCTTTAGTTGTAGATTGGTGTTACACTTGTCTTCGTCTTGTTCTTTCAGCTATGTCCTGCAAAGGTGTAGGGTTTATCTTAGTCTACGATGGAACTGGAGGAGCTATCTTATGGAGTTTGAACTAAGCTATCATGTTCAGGGAGTTGGGATTTATTGGGGTTTTCCTTTGTGGTACAAAGGAGAACAGAGACTGCATCGATGGGTCTTTTTTCAGTTTTTCTCAGGCCATTTCTTTAGATGGTCAGCTGGCAACACCTTATGGTTGGTTGCGCAACAGGATTGGTGGTGGATAGCGGCTGCTTGGTTCTCTTCATAGTCTGTCTTCTCGAGTTTACTTCTTTGGACTATGTCATTGACACTAACTTTACATAGGAATGATCCCACTATAGTGAATTGTCTTATAATTGGGTTTTGGTTTTTGTCACACAATCATGTACTTCACTGTATCATTCCTTATGTTTAATGAAAGACTTTAGTGCTTTTCAAAAAAAAAAAACTTCCACCTCTCTGAAATGCAGCTCCTCAGGACAAGTCCTATGGGGTGAACAAACGTAGGATTTGCCCTTGTTCATGCCACTATGGAAGAGGAAAACCCCAAAATTGGCCTGGTGAGACACAACAACCGCCGACCGGCGCATGTTACGCCGAGCGACATAAAAAAAATTCCCCCACTTTTTAACCGTTTTTTTTATTCTAACCGATTTTTATAATCATTAACTTTTCATATTTTATTACATATCTATTTAATATAATATATTAATTGCAGTGGGACCCGCTTGACCAACATTTGTTTATTTTGAAGTGTTTTGCCATAGTAGGAAACCGAGTTTGCCCGTCCACCTGGCCGGGCAAACACCAAATATATATTCAATCCATAGGAACTGCCTTTACTCTTGTATTTGGGTTCAAAATGTGCCACCTAAAGTGCAGTTCTTTATGTGGCAAGCTGCCCTGAACTCTTTTGGCACTACCGTCAACTTGTTAAGAAGAGGCTACAACATTCCAAATGAATCATGCAGATTATGTCAAGCTCATCCAGAAACTTCAGAGCACCTTCTCATACATTGCCCTTGTGCTTACTCAATTTGGTGTTATTTCATATTTGCTTACAACATTAAATGGGTACAACCAGGCTCCATTACTGATTCGCTTCAACTTTGGAAATCCAGGAGAGAAAGAAACAAAGGTAGAAAGATTTGGCCCGTCATTATATTCACAATTTGTTGGTCTATTTGGGAAGAGCAAATCAAAGAAAAATGGCTCACAGGAGACCAAAATCGGCATCAGTCGTCAATAATGAAGTTAAACCTTTCATTTATCTCTGAGGTACAAACAACAAATGGTTTTGGGGCAACCCCAAAAAGGGAAATCTTTACTCACTGGAAAGCACTTATAAACTGAAGTTAAACCCCTAATATTTTGATCATGGGGATTGTACATTTATCTTTTTCCTCAATACAATTTAACCTTTCTCCTCGAGAAAAAAAAAACTTATCGGGGAATTAAAAACAAACACACAAGTTATTATATAGACAACCGGACCTATCTTTGACACCACCCAAACATCCATCAGACTACTTATCCCTCTCAGATAATAAAAAATAATCAGGCGTCACTTCAATTTTTTGCTTGCCATTTCAGATATTGGATTTATGTCGTATTCTTGGATACTTTGGTAGCGTATGAAACTATGTACATACGGTGGATCCTATCCCGTGAAGCGTCGCCACTACGGGAAAAATAGTAATCGACAACCCCTGAAAACAGTTGTCGTCCACTATACAACAACTCCAGCCAGTGGGTTGCACAAGGGGGGGGGGGGCGATGTAGAAGGTCCTCAATTCTACACAACTCTTCACTATGAGTTGTCAACATAGTTGTCATTTCATTTTGTACCACCATTGACTCAGTTGTGAAACCCAATCCAAATTATTGGGTAGTGTCTCACACAACTCTACCAATAGTTGTGAGTGAGCTCTTTCACTACATTTACTGGAGCAGTAGATGGAAATTTCACTACACCATGATAGGTTGTCTGATCCTATTTGACAACTTGGGTGCTGGTTGTAATAATTTGTTTCACAACTCCCACACTAGTTGGGAATACACCATTTCTCAACCATTGTTCTAGTTGTAGGACTTTCTTACACAACTGCAAGAGCAGTTGTCATCTGATCTTTGACAACTCAAACTTGTATTGGGAATACTTCTTTCACTACATCTATTAGGGTTGTAGACTTATTTCGAACAACTCTCAATTGAGTTGTGAGACTTTGTTTCACAACTTATCTCAAGAGTTGTGTCCAAATATTGATTAGGAAAAAAAATATAGAAAATGCACTTCTGATAAATTGTGATTCAAATTTAATCACATTTATTAATTAGTAATTAGTATTGAAGATAATTTACAAGAGGGTTCTCAATGCTAAAAAGCATATGTACAACTTAGAAGCAAATCCAAAAAGAACTTGCACACTACTAAAGTTCAACACAGACCAAGATTATAAATCTTTAACTTCTAACTTCCCAATTGTGTTCCTTTACCCCTCTGCTAAAAAAGTAGATGACTTTGTTGCATGAAACTCTTGTGAGGAGTCCAATTGAACTCCTTTACAGAGGCACAAAATTAAGATACCTGTAGCGCATGTCCTATCATTCCTTGTGTCTAAGTTGCTGTTTCCTTCAGCTGGTCATCTTCTGACTCCTTGCACTCTCCTAAAAATTCACCATAAAAGACTGTCCTTGAACAGTACCTTCAACTTTGGACCAAGAGTATCAGCTAGATCACCCAACACTGCTACAGCAACTTTAGAGACACCATCCCTGAAAAGAAAAGACCAAATATAAATGTTTTAGGACTCCTCCACAGTTGCAAAACACAACAGACCAACAGAGACTAATTAAAACAGAAACTGGAAGTGAAGGAACGAGTATAGCATACCTTGTCTTGTCAGTAAACACAAGTTCAATAAATTGCAAGAGATGACCAGCACGTGGCAACATAAGATCTGCCTTTGTCATCCTAAGTACAGCAAATATCACCCAGAACCCCAACAGAAATGGCGCAAACCTGATACTCCTCAAAATTCTGCAAACCCATCTCAAAATACTTGTGAATTCAGAACCTGTAGCATCTGCAATCAAAGAACATACATGTCAAAACCAAGTCAATATTCTAAATTGATAAAGAATCATTGACCCTATACTAATATATGTTGCATTATGTAGTAAATACATAAAAGTAGAGATAATTAGAAACAATGCGACTATACAAATCAATAGTGCTTAAAGATCAATTTTAAGAATCACCCTATATCCATCACGACAAGGCCAGATCAATTTTAAGAATTACCCTATATCCATCACGACACGGCCAGATCGATTCAATCTCTGACTAAGTATATCTCAAGTGTCCATATTTATTAACTATACCACCACTATAATCATAAAACAATTTGTCATATATGACGCTGCAGCTTCCACCTTTTCAACTTTCCAGTGAAGCTATAAAAACTAAAATCAAATCCAAGTAGAGGGACATCACAAACAAAATCTCCTCACCAAACTTCAGCAAGGAAAGTTCAAAATGCATCAGACAAGAAGAAGCAGGACACGTTCATACGGTTTCAGGAAACAACCTTTGACATGAAGAAGCAGTAGCAAGTCCATCAAACATTTTCACAGCATTAACATTATCATCTAGGAAGTATTTAGCCTTGCTTGGCTTTTGCCCCACTGTGCATGCAAAAATCTCTGGAACCGCTGGTAGAAGTGGACAACAGGATGCACTCATTATACTTTCAAACATGTCTTCATCAGATCTGTCATCTCCAATGCACATGACATAATCCAGTGGATTCCCATTTCTGAACATGCTTGAGAAAAGCTTTTAGACAACTAGACCTTTACCTATTCCCTGCAGGTACAATCACCACAACTCTCTCAGCCTCCATTCAAATGAAAAAATATGGACAGTGCAAACCAAGAGTTAAGAGAACATTTAAAAATACCTGTTGCTTAACTTCAACAATGTGCTGACCTCTCTTGACTTCTACTGGTTCATTTGCCAGGACATTTTCTAAATAATCGAGCAGCGTACAATGAATCACATCATATTTCCTACTGTGGGTTTATTCGCAGCAGAAATGGCTTTGGCATCAGACTCACAATGAATCACATCATATTTCCTAGTAAAACTGAATCCTATGAGTAATGCAACTTACTTGATTCATTAAGAACATGGCAAGTTGGGCTTCTACGCGTGAAATCCTCCCACTTTCAGAGCTTGACTTTGCACTTGTACTATCACAAGTTGGTGCAGTTCCTCCATACATAGTAAACATAGTCCAAGATTCCCTTACTAAATGACGTACACAGAATGAATGCATCAAAGCTTATTTTACTTGTGTTTGAAGCACCAGAGCTAATTGCTTTTCTACAAGAGCAAGTCTTTCTTTAGTCTGATGAAGTTCAGCTCCCACCCTCAATCTAGCCTCTATTTCCTCCTTGATGATGCATTTTCAGATCCCTGGAGCACAAGAAAACAGAAGGATCATCAGCCGTTAAACCATTAAACTCTCACAGTTTACAAGTAATATGGAAATATCAAAACAGAAACCCAGAACTATCCCAAAGTGAAAACTCACATCCTCTGCCCAGTCTGGCTTGTCAATATGTACTGGCACAGTACACATTTTTGATATACGATGTGGTCATTGAAAAAGCAGTCCCTTGCATACACAAAAATCAAACAACAATCAAAATTATTATAAAACAGAACATTACTGATGTATTCCATTAAAGCAATTTCACAAACAGTTGAAGTGCAAGAATTATACCTTATTGAACCAAGTACCATGAAGGATATCAATACTTCATTTATGTATAATAGTAGGTTTAGATCCTTCAGTTGTTCTAAAAGATCTTCTAATTGTTGTTGTTTGATTCTTCGTTTTAGTAATCACAAACATAGTCCCACGTAGACCGAGTCGATCTCTTTTCGTTATTGAATCTCTGAACTGCACACCAAATACCCCATCATCAACCCGTCGATCTCTTTCCGTCATTGAAAAACCAGTCCCCTAAATACAAAAAAAAAAAAAAAACCCATTAATCAATTAACTCAAAATTATCATAAACCAAAACATGGGTCTTTATAATTTATGAATATCAACCATAGCCCAAATTTTATAATCAAAAACCAATATACCCTAGAACTGGAAAATTATTCGCAAAATTATTCATTAGAAACCAAGAAATCAAACTCTTTTACAGAATTCATTACTAGAAATCACAAGAATTAGAGACAACACTTACAAAACATCACCTCAATCAGCCAAAACTTCTGATTCTTCTTAAATCTTTTACTCTTATAAAAAACAAATCATCGACTAAACTGAAACCCACAACTAAATATTAACAATCAAAGATCAGATTTGAACAATTGAACAATAACAGGAAAAGAGGTCGGAGAACAATCTGCTACTTGTCTAAAGAACACCTACGAAGAACAATTGTTTTTCTTTTCTCCGTTAAAGAAAACAAATCAACAGATCGACTAATTGAAAACGATCTACTAGTAGATCTGATCATTTGCTACTGTAAACGAGAATCAACAGAGAGGGATGACCAGACTTAGGGTTTCTTCTTTGATTTCGAGCCTCTGATTTCTGGGTACTAAAGCTATAGTTTCTTCTAAACATCATCTACTACTGGTACATTCATCGATCATGGAGAACCAAAAGAAAAAAAAAAATGGGAAAAAATCTTGAGAGATTAGAACTTAGGGCTCAGAAAGGGTGCGGAGAAAATAAAAGAGAAAGGGAAAAGAGAAATGAGGGCAACAGAGAACTTAGGGGTTAATTCGCATTTGGGTAGGGGACTGTTTGGGTGAGATAAAACTCCATCCAGTGGACAATGACTTATGACCGTTAGATTGAAATCTGAAGAATCTCATTGGTTTAAAGAAAACCATGCAGATACTTTGTTCCAAACAGGGGTTTCAGACCGTTAGATTAGTTCTTATCGACGGTATAGAAATGCTCTTTTGTGTCATACGGATTGGGAAGTTTTTGTGTTTCTTTTGTGTTTATTTTGTGCTTCTCTTTGTACTAAAACGACCGCCTACGTTCGTCTTAATTAAAGTCAACATTCGATGAGACGAATATCCAAATAATATATATAAGTTAGAATAAGTTGGGATATTTTTATCAACCTTTGGTCGACATAAATTAAAAAATTTATTTGAATGCATCAAAAGAATCAGAAATTGAATTTGATGAATCACGTGTCGATTCGAGCTTCAAATGTGGTAGAACGACATACGAACTATCAATCTCGAAGCTCCGAGTGATTTCTAACCTCAAATTTATCAGAATCCATCATGGAAACTGATAAATATGGAGTTCAGGTGTCGATTCGAGCTTTAAATGTGGTAGAACGACATACGAACTATCAATCTCGAAGCTCTGAGTGACTTCTAACCTCAAATTTATCGGAATCCGTCATGGAAACTGGAAAATATATAGCTCAGGTGTCGATTCGAGCTTCAAATGTTGTAGAACGACATACGAACTATCAAGATCGAAGCTCTGGGTGACTTCTAACCTCAAATTTATCAGAATCCA
>JAJJMA010308332.1:0-15741 GCA_023529015.1 Papaver nudicaule
GTACCTTCGTGCCTTTACTTCGCTCGTATGTGACCTCTACTTCTTTGGCTGGTCCGAGACATCGCTGTCGGTCCTCTCGGGGTGGTCAGGCTTTGCGGATGCGAGACACGTGTTCCGAGGGGTTTTACCCCCTACAGAAGTGGTGGCCAAATATAAACGAAGTGTTGATCCAGTATGCTCAGTTTGTGCAGCAGAAGATGAATCTCTCTATCATCTCTTTCTGACTTGCAATCATGCAAGAACAACCTGGAGAACCCTCAATGTAGATATAGATGCTATTAGCTCACAGTTTAGCTCAGTTAAAGATTGGATGGTCACTTGGTTCATAGATCCGAGCATAGCAGACAAAAATGAGCATGAGAAGTGGATTACCAAGCTAATGGTTGGATGTTGGATTCTGTGGAAAACTAGATGTGAACTGAAGCATCAAGGCATAACCACAAATCCGATTACTTGTGCAAATAGAATCATGTATCATATTAGTAATTTTTGCATTAGTTCTGACAACACTGTAGGCAATAGAAACAGACGAACTGAGAAATGGCTACCACCATCACCAGGCACTCTTAAAGTTAATGTTGATACCTCTTATAATCCTGATAGTTCTAACTATGGCATTGGTTGTGTTGTTCGTGATTTTGCAGGGAACTGTCTTGGCGCCAAAGGAGACTCCGGACTTCAAGCACTAGACGCTGAAGGGGGCGAATGTCTTGCTGTCAAGCACGCACTGCAGTGGGCTATCAGTCTCAATCTTGCAAACATTGAAATTTAAGCGGATGCTGAGGTGGTTGTGAATTCAATTACAAATGATGATACTCTCATCAGATGGGAAAACAGAAGACATGTTCGTGATGTTCAAGTTTTAGCAAAAAATTTTAAGTCTATTAAGTTTATTTATGCAAGTAGAGATGGGAATGGTGTGGCAGATGCCATAGCCAAATTCTGTAATAAGGAGAGATGCCAAGTAGAAGAAAATCCTCTTACTTCTAACTGGCTTATTGAGCTTGTAAACAAAGACAAGTTATCACTTGGTTTATAATCAATAAAAATTCTCTGTTATCAAAAAAAAAATATTTCGAAAGACAGAATAAATAGAATAGAAGTAATTCCGTAAAGTCACAACTCATACTAACCTTTTGTCGATGGAGAAGTAATAATTTCTTCATGATTAAGCTTCGTCTTCGTCTTCATGTCTCACCTACCTAGTCTAATTCTCAATTCCGAAATCTAAACTTTAGTAGACTAAATCAAAAATTGTGTTTTAACACCTAAAACTGACAACTAACTTGACATACCAACACTAGTAGGTTTGATCGAGCAATGCTCTAACAGTTGTATTATGACTTGGTAAGGAAAGAGTTTTTGGTCGAGTGTAGGGAGAGTCTGATCATCTATAGGATAATTAATGATGTAAGACGTGATTAGCATACATGATATCATGCGGTGAAAGGTTTTAAAAAAAAATAGAATGTTTGTAATTCAAATTATGCAAATTAAATGTAGAAAGTATTGTGTAAAAGGAATTAATTTAAGAGAAGAAATAAAGGTTTCCTAGAGAATTTGAACGAAAGAAAATGGATAAACTCTTTGGCAAAGAAATAACAACTAAATTACCCAAAATAGTATATATAATTTTCATGGATAACCGAAAACATAATGAAATCACCCATAGCTAAAAAAATCAAGTATTTTACTTGGATCTCACCAAGCCCCTTTTTAGGTTCGTCTGTAGTCAATAGTAACGTCGAATTCTCCATCGAAGCACCATACGCGTATTAGAAAAAAATTCAACTTGGCGAAAAATTATTTTGGTTGGTTAGTTTTTATTCTTCTAATTTCTGGGTCTTAGTGTGGTAGTCTTGTGTTTTTCTTTATGTATCTTCTTAATCTTATGACGAAATTTTTCGTTACTGAGTATGATTTTCACCCTGTGGTGTTAGACTTTAGAATCCTAATCTAGTTCCTTTCGTCAGCAAACTTTGACCTATGACCTAATTTTGCATGAGGTTCAAAATGTGCATCATAATCTAAGATCTACATTGTGACCAAAATCGCCTTCTGGCTCAAAATTTGTTTACGAGATAACATTTGCTTTCTGTGACTAAGTGAGTTTTGAAACCCAAAATTTGCTCAGTAGCTTGTAATTTTCCTCATAACTCAATTTCTATATCCTTTTTTTTTTCCGATAAATCTCAAATTGCATTAAAAAAAATGAATGGTTACATGATTATGTTACATAGAAATATTTCCAAGAAAGAGGTTAAACCCCAAAAACTTGAGAACTATGGGGAACGATAATAAGTTACATTAGGAAACTCAATGGATAATAAAACTCAGGTCTACCGTACATGTGGTAACCATTCCGTCTTATAAATCACAACCTCTCTTCGCCATAAATCCACAGCAAAATTAGCTTATCTATAAGTATGGATAAATCGAATTTGGTCATAGAAAGACCTCACAGCACACCATCTACTCATCACGACCCAAGGAATAACATTAGACTTCAGGGCTTGAATAACAACACTTAAGGAATCTGATCGAATAAGGATACTTTTAAATCCCCATTGGCCTGCCCATTCAAGCCCAACAACTATACCGTAAACTTCTGCCGTATAGTTGGTTTGAATGCCCAATCCCATAGACATCGCCCCTACCACTCCTGAGTCAAAATTTACTCTTTTTTTTAACTTAAAATGGTTAAGGTTTTATTAAAAAGGCACACAAGGAGCAAAAAAGATACAACCTGGCCCAAAGACCAAGCCAAATTCAGTTACAGGTTATCTAAATACTGCTTCCCAACCCTAATCAGGTCATCAAATCGAGTTCCATGGAACCAATTTTCGATTGATCCCCATTTGAATATCAACTTCTTTATTTCGTTGATCATAAACTCTATGTCCATGCCTCACTTCTTTGCCATTACCCTAAGGTTTTTTTTCCTTCCATAAAGCCCAAATTATGGCAAATGGCAATTGACTCCACACTTTCTTGTCAGAGCTCTTCCAGAGTGATTAGGCAACATCTTCATTTTTTATTTGATTATTGTTTTGTGCACCCAACTTGAGTTCATTCTAACAGAGAAATAATCCTATATCGTGGAGAAGCTGCAATGTAAGAACAGATGGTTCACATCTTCAGGTGTAGTTGTCTGACACAAACTGCAAGATGTTGTTGTAATTCCACATCTCATTCTATTTAAGTTGTCAACTGTTGGTACTGCATTGAGTATGAAAAATCAAGCCATCAGTCGAGCCTTAAATTAAACATTATTTTTCCATATATAATTGAAGCCAGGACCTACAATGATTGGGATATTCTCCATTATCCATGCATAGCCTTCCTTGGATGTGTAATTGTTTCCTGTTGACAGTTCCTGTGAATCCTCCTTCTACTTCAGAGTGGGAGGGTCTCCAAGTAAGTCTATCAAGTTGTTAAACTTCTGAATTGGGTCACTGTTTGGTTGTCTCTTTACTTGAATTTTCCATCTCTCATTGTTGATAAGGTTTATAATTTTTTATTCTTTCTATTTGGAAGCCATCTTGTGAATCTGGTTTAGAGGTGTAACACCCTACCATGCATCCTTCCAAAATTGCAGATTATTTGTTACTTTGGCTATTGATGAAGCTTGCAGTATCTGCTTCTCATTCTGAATTGCTTTCCAAAAGCCCCTACCTCGTGGTAGTTTGTACTCCATAGCCCATATGTCATTCATAGTTAAGTCAGTTTTGAGTTGTACCACCTTTCTTCAAATTGCAATGTTTTCTTTGTGGTATCTCCAGTGCCATTTGGTGAGTAAGGACATGTTGGATGCCCTAAGGCTTCTGATTGCTAAACCACCAAATTTCTTAGGCCTGCATAGCTTGTCCCATCCCACCCAGCAAATATTCTTTTTTCCATCAGTGGTTTCCCACGAAAATTCTCTAATGATCTTTCTCATATTCTTCTCCACTGATGCTGGAATCTCCATCAATGACATAAAGTAAACATGCAAGCTTGCAAGTGCACTGTTTATTAGAATTAACTTTTCAGCTCTTGAGAGGAATCTCATCTTCCACTTAGCAAGTTTCTTGTGGAAGTTCTATATTATGGGATCCCAAACTGATGTTTGTTTGCAAGTAGCACCAAGAGGCATGCCAAGGTACTTAAAGGGAAATTTTTCCACTTTACAATGCAAAATGTTGGCAATATCTTAAATTTTGTGGTATGCACTAATGCTTATTACTATGCTCTTGTCAGGATTGATTCTGAGACTAGTAATGGCTTCATATACCCTTAGGATGATTAACAGACTCTCTACTTCCTCTTCATTTGCATCCATGAATACTAATGTATCATCTTCAAATTGCAGGTGAGTCACATTGATTTGTGAGTGGATGTTGAAGCCAGAGATCATTTGAAGTTGTTCATCTCTTTGTAGAAGTTTGGTGAGGACCTCCGCAACTAAATGAACAGAAATATCGATAGAGTCAAAATTTACTTGTGACTATCCACCAAATTTCTGAAAACTTGGCCCATGACGGAAAATCAACCACGAAGGCTATAGTTTTCCCTAACACTCATGTTTTACCATGTGACATCCTAAAGTTTTCCATATTAAAACTTTTAACAATAACTTAAAATATGCCAGTTATTTAAAATCTGTCATCATGATCCAAGATTTGACGTATGACCCTAAATTTGCATCATCACATCTGGTTTACCATGTGACTCAAAATCTTTATTCTTTTTTTCTAATGAAACACTCATCAGTGACCATTTTTTTTTCTATATGTGTTAGGGCATTGTCCGGTCAAACCCACTAGCGTTGGTATGTCAAGTTGGTTGTCAGTTTTAGGTGTCAAAACACAATTCTTGATTTATCCTACTAGAGTTTAGATTTCGGAATTGGGATATAGACAAAGTAATAGAGACCTTCAAGACGAAGACATTGATTATAAAGAAGACATCGAATATTCTTCATCGACAAAAGGTTAGTAGGAGTTATGACTTTTTATGGAAATTCTTCTATTCTACTTATTCTATCTTTCGAAATAGTAGGGCTACTTTAGTAGTATTATAGCGATTGAGATTTTGTATTCTTGTCTACATAACCATGAGTTATGTTAATATTTGTTCCCACAATACTAAGGTTACAATATGCATGAGATAGATTTGATGCCCTTTCCAGTGCATTGGTTTGCTTGCAAATCACATGTAGGAAACGGATGAATCTAAAGGACTACTCTAGAGCAAAGTCCAGTGGATTATAGATGAGGGCGTAATAACACGTCTAAGTACTGGCCCAGCCCAGAACTTCCAGCGGATCCAGTTAAACCCTAATCTGGGAAACGACGGTTCACGAACCGGTTCGTGAACAGTGACTCCGAAATTTTCTTCTGAGTTACAAAACGTCAATTTGTACACGTACATGTATCTGAACCACAGATTCGATGAATTCGGCCGAAATCCAGTCGGACGGTCCCGAACCGTCCAAGTGAATATTCATCTGGATTATCATGTTGGTTAAACTTCAAACTCCTTTATCTCTTAGTTGGACTTGTGCATATCAGAATATCTTATGTGGTCCATCTAACGAATCTCAATGTGTCAATAAGATAAAGATTATCTCTGGTCTGTTGGATCTCTATCTTGAAGTGTTTTTGAGATAGAAAAACACTTGGCAGATAAATGTATAAAGATTTCCAATTGAGATAAATCTAGGGTTTCTTTGTAAGTAAGTCAAGTAATGGGTTCGTTTACACAGGCACTTGCTAACTTGTAGGTTAATAAACTGGTTGCTTTATTACTAAGCAACCTATCTTATTGAGTGCTATAAATAGAGGGTTAAAGAACGAAAACCACAAGCATCAATCATACGTGAAGTTTCTCTGTGGAATTGATCGTAAACTTTTTACACTTAGGTGTAAGCTTGTTGTGGTATAGTCATCCTATATTAGGTAGCAGTTCCTCTGTGGGATTTACCTAACGAATATAAAGACTTCTCTTGAGAGTTGGGAAGCACAGGTAGGAGATAATGTACCTCTATGGTTGTTATCGGATTAACCTGTAACCTTGGTAACCTGATCACGTTCTTGTCTATTCTATGGTCCTTGTCTTCTGCAATAAGGCCATTCAAGAACTGATAGGTTACACACAAGGTTTAAAGGAAGCAACGCACGGCTGCACTCGGTGTTGTAAGACCTAGTTAACTCCAGTTGTATAAGTTTCTTAAGTGATTCTTTTTACAACTGAGGTAGAGACAAGTTGGGCATAGTTTACTCGGTTTACTTGTCAGCCCCCGCTTGTAAGTAGATTTCCGTATGACCTGGAGCAATCCGAAGGAAGTCACTTTGTGTATGTCAAACTGAAGAGGACAGTTCAAACATACAGTCAATAGGCAAGGTTTCAAAGCCGGTATTATTGACAATCCTTTAACATCGGTTAAACCAACTCCTAGGCCTGTAAAGGACGTCAGCTAGGAGAATCAAGTGCATGACGATCTGTGGGGGATCTAGAGACGTAAAGAGTGCGACAATAGTCAATTCTCTTGGAGGGCTTGAGTTGGTCTGTGCTACATCCCAGACCGAAGTCTTATAGTAGGCTAGTGTTTGTAGACAATTAGTATTGTGTGGTGTTAAATCTTGACGAGGTCCCGAGGTTTTTCTACAGGTCGTAGTTTCTTCGTTAAAAAAATCTTAGGTGTCTTGTGTGCTTTACTTTCCGCATTATATTCTCTGGTTATATAATTAAAGCAAACACAAGAAGTACGTTATTAATAACCGTCGAGTTGGTCCATAATCCATCCAGGGGATTTGCCAAGATTTATCTTGAGTTGGACCGATCACTTGTGATCCCACTCCGGTTATCAGATTTGGATATTGATTTTGAGATCGTCCATATTTTACCATAAGACTCACGAGCCCAAACAAAAAGCTTGTTGTATTTCGGTACCCCTGCTTTTTCAATTGGTATCAGAGCCGGTAAACACATTAAAGGCGTAATTGTATGTGTTTATCGCGGCTTGTGAGTTATGGAGCAAAGAATAAGAGCTTGTAATGTACAACCAAAGTTTGATGGCACAAATTACCTATGGTGGAAAACTGCTATGAGATCATTGTTGCAAGCTCGGGATTTCAAAACTTGGGTCTATGTCGAAAAGGGATACACACCTCCAATTATCCTGGTAGAAGGTGAGTCTGTCCCCAAAGACATTGGCGAATATACTGACGTGGAAAGTCAAGCCGCCAAGCAAAAATATGATGGGCTAAACGCTATCATTCATGCAGTAACACCTGATCTTTTCTATCACGTGGCCACATGTGAAACCTCTCAGGAGGCTTGGAATAGATTAAGGACCGTGTTTGAAAGGAATTCAGCAGAGTAAGAAGCTAGACTTCAGAACCTCATGTCTGACTTGGAAAACCTTCGAATGATTGAGGATGATACCTTTGAAGAATTTAACCACAAGTTGTCTGAGTTAGTGAATGCGTATCACACCTTAGAAAAAACTATTCCGGAAAGGGACATTATGTGTAAAATTCCGACCCTCAAGGTATGAGTCAAAGAAACATGCCATCCAAGAAGTTCACGCCTTAACTATAACAAGAAGTTACCTTGTTGCTAAGCTAAAGATCTTCGATCATGAGCGAAAATATGAAAAGAAATCTATCGCTTTTGAAGATATAAGCACTCCGTGCACCGCCTCACCACTGAAATTGTCATGGGCAGATGAGTGTGAAGACCTTGACAATGAAGAAGTGGATACTGAACTGTCTCTTATTACACATCAACTCAAAGATCTTCTCAGATCTAGAAGAGGCAGGCGATTCAGGAGTAGACGATCCTTACCAGCATTGAAACTTAATCCTGATCGGGATGAGGATGATCTTGCTGATGTGCAATGTTTCAAGTGTCGAGGCTTTGGACACATGAAAGACATATGCCCTAGTAAGGAATACCATAAAAGGGATAATATGCTCTCTCAGCTCGGTTCGATGATATGTCTGACCAACATGAATTTGAACTTGATCATGAAGAAATTGCCTTAATGGCAGATACTTCAGATGAAGCTGATGACTTAATTCCTAAGTTTATCAGTAAGAGCGAGGACCTATTTCAAGAAAACATTCAGTTAAAATCTGATCTTGAAAAGGTAGAGAAGACCCTTCTCCTGAAAGATCACGAACTTGAAAAATTAAGTAATGATCTCTCCTCAACTTTATCACTTAAAGATAAAGAAATTGATGCCCTAAAAAATGATCTCCAAAGACTGTCTGATAGCTCAGATAAAGTAGCAGCAATGTTATTTGGTCAAAAATCCTTTGGAAACACCAATGGGTTAGGGTACAATAGTAACACATACACCAAGAACAATACTTTCATTATGGCTAGATCCAGTCCTCCATTTAATGGAAAGAACAAGGGTGTACCTGAGAAAGCTAAAACTCAGGATGGAAAACCTTCTAAGAGCTGCCAGTACTGTGGCAAATCTGGACATGTCCAAGGAAGGTGTCGGCAGCTTAAGGGAAACATGCAAGTTGTAAATAAGCTCCATGCCGACATGGATAGAATGAACAAAGCCATGAAGAAATTCAAGGAAGCGTTGAAAAACGTGAAAAGTTCAAGAGGAAATTAAAAGGGTAAGAAAAACTCCCAGCCCGAATCAGTCTCTAGCAACCACTCTACAATCAACACCCCGTGTTAGTCTAGTGCTCACACTCCAACTGCTTAAGCAGTTTGGGGATGCATCCTCACATTAAGACTTGTATGTGTGAGGCATGCAGTTGATATCAGGAATTTGTTCCTGGTATTGTGGTTGTTCAAGTCACTAGTAGAAATACTATAAACATATTTCCCAAAGAGTTTAATCTATGGAAATTTGTGTTTACAGACTGTATAAACTCTGTCCGTCAGAGTCTGGTGTTTCAGTATGCGAACCGGTTCGTGAATCGTCCGCATCGCAATTTCTGGAAGATTCCCTTAAGTCTTTCAGATTAACTGAAACACACTCCTCTTGAAAGATATATATATATCTCGTTCATACATCCATTAAGTCATAATCAGAGATGGCTTATGTTACAAGAAGTGTTACGAGGATTTGTAAAAGTGAAGCTGTAAAAGTTGAGCTCTGTGAAGGGATTACACGCAAGAGAAAGAGGACTCCTGCAAAAACTTTGGACTACATCCGTAAGTTTCCTGATCCAGAGACTCATGCTATTAACTCGAGAGAAACAATTGATGAATACACTTATATGAGGAAGTACTTTCTGTATAAAATCGATTACGAAAGGAAGTCCATGAAGACAAAGCCCAACGCTTCAGGAATAGTTGTGCTCATTGTACATCATTGTTACGTGCGTTAACTGGTCTTTCCGAAGAAAATAGTATAATACTGCACGCATCATAGATCAATTCTTTTATGAAGTCATATCTCGAGATTGTGAAAACAAAATTTGAGGTCATACAACTTTGTTATCGTGTCTTCATAATAAAAGTAGTTTGCCTTTTCATGTTTTTTAGAATTTTTCAGCATGTACTACTTTATTTCATTAATAAAAGTTATTTTTAGATAATTATTAATGATGTTTGCAATACTTGATTTGTCTACCTCAATCTTATTGCAATACATAGCTTTTTCCATTACTTCGGTAGTGATGCAAAGTTATGTCATATTACAAAAGTTATGCTTTTTCTCACGATCAAGAAACTTTTGATTATATGGTTTTTAGGGTTTTCACAAGCTCGAAATCATATACTCTTTTCCCAAAAACTGGCTAAGGAAAAGATATTGTAAACAAAGAAAACTTGATACATTAAATTGTTTGTCCTAGTTAGGCTTTGTAGTTGTTCTTTATTGAATAACACCACATGGGGGAGAGTTCTTAATTGAGCTTGCGCTTAATAACAAATTTGGGGAGCGTGGATGTAGAATATTAGGAGAAAAGTGTATCTATATTTCTCCTAAGATGAATCAACTTAGAAATTCTCGTTCTGATTTCCTAGTTATGTCATCTTAAACTTGATATGCAAGTACATCCTTGACTTGACTATCTCTATAGGCTTGAAACCCTAAGTCTCAACTAGTTTGTCATATTTTTGTGACAAATAGGGGGAGAATACATATGGATTCTTGTTCTTGTGGTTCATACCAATCTGGCAAAAAGAGGTATAAAGATTAAAGGGGAGATTCGTATCAAGAATGAGTAGAATCACTTTATAAGTTTTGGTACACAAACTTTAAAGTTGCTCTGATTCTTACTCTTTGCACAAACAACATGTGGGATTATCATATTATCCCTTGCAAGATTGAGCGTACCTTTGTGGTTGTTTGAGCTGGATATGTTGTGGTGCTTTCTACGGATTTTTCAACATGAGTTAAACGAACACATCAAGACTCAAAGGAGAAGATGAACAATTCAAGAAATCAAGATACATCTGGGTTCGATCTTTATTGTATATCTTTTGAATCCATATGTAAAGTCGTTTTGTCACTAAAATTGACAAAGGGGGGGATTTTTAGGGCATTGTCCGGTCAAACCCACTAGCATTGGTATGTTAAGCTGGTTGTCAGTTTTAGTGTCAAAACACAATTCTTGATTTAGCCTACTAGAGTTTAGATTTCGGAATTGAGATATAGACAAAGTAGTAGAGACCTTCAAGACGAAGACAGTGATTATAATGAAGACATCGAATATTCTTCATCGACAAAAGGTTAGTAGGAGTTATGACTTTTATGGAAATTCTTCTATTCTACTTATTCTATCTTTCGAAATAGTCGGCTACTTTAATAGTGTTATAGCGATTGAGATTTTGTATTCTTGTCTACATAACCATGAGTTATGTTAATATTTGTTCCCACAATACTAAGGTTACAAGATACATGGGATAGATTCGATGCCCTTTCCAGTGCATTGGTTTGTTTGCAAATCACATGTAGGAAACAAATGAATCTAAAGGAGTACTCTAGAGCAGAGTCCACTAGATTATAGTTGAGGGCGTGATAACATGTCTAAGTACTGGCCCAGCCCAGAACTTCCAGCGGATCCAGTTAAACCCTAATTTGGGAAATGGCGGTTCACGAACCGGTTCGTGAACACTGACTCCGAAATTTTCTTCTGAGTTACAAAACGTTAATCTGTACATGTACATGTACGTGAACCACATATTCGATGAATTTGGCCGGAATCCAGTCGGATGGTTCCCGAACCGTCCAAGTGAATATTCTTCTGGATTATCATGCGGGTTAAACTTCTAATTCCTTTATCTCTTAGTTGGACTTGTGCATATCAGAATATCTTCTGTGATCCATCTAACGAATCTCAATGTGTCAATAAGATAAAGATTATCTCTGGTCTGTTGGATCTCTATCTTGAAGTGTTTTTGAGGCTAACAAAACACTTGGCAGATAAATGTTTAAAGATTTCCAATTGAGATAAATCTAGGGTTTCTTTGTGTGCAAGTCAAGTAACGGGTTCGTTTACACAGGTACTTGCTAACTTGTAGGTTAAGAAACTAGTTGCTTTATTCCTAAGCAACCTATCCTATTGAGTGCTACAAATAGAGGGTTAAAGAACGAAAACCACTAGCATCAAGCATACGTGAAGTTTCTCTGTGGAATCGATTGTAAACTCTTTATACTTAGGTGTAAGCTTGTTGTGGTATAGTCATCCTCTATTAGGTAGCAGTTCCTCTGCGGGATTTACCTAACGACTATAAAGACTTCTCTTGAGAGTTGGTAAGCACAGGTAGGAGATAACGTACCTCTGTGGTTGTTATCGGATTAACCTGTAACCTTGGTAATCTGATCACGTTCTTGTCTATTTTACGGTCCTTCTCAACTGCAATAAGGCCGTTCAAGAACTGATAGGATACACACAAGGTTGAAAGGAAGCAACGCATGGCTGCACTCGGTGTTGTAAGTGTAACACCCGCATCCCTGACACAGACCCACACCCGAGCCCATGGCAGATTGCAGCATGTTAACCCCCTAAGCCAGAGCCCAAATACAGCCATTCAAGCTCAAGCTTAGGCTACTATACACCACACCCACTAGACAAGCAAGTATGCCCCAATACACAGAGTCATGTACACAGCGGAATCACATTACATTAACACAGTTCATAGAGGTCTAGGGGTGATGCTTCATGGTTCATACATGTTACTACTACATCAGAGTATTATGATGGGTACCTCACATCAGTCGAGGTGAACTGATACCTGAGATACTCATACACGACTTCAAGGTATACATAGTATCAAGGTACACCTCTATAAGGTCTAATGACTATTTGGTTCTATAACATCTCATAACGTATAGACTCCCTTCTTATAAACAAGCATACCACACATTAGTGTCTCTCCTATGCGGGTATACTACATACAAGTGCATCTCACAGGCATTGAGTTGCATCATAGAGACTGACTCAGGTTGTAAGGTATAGCTATATAGTCACAGGGTAATGATATGATAGGCTTACTACACAACTTGGAGTATGGTCTGATATAGCAATACATGACAATGATAACTACTCTGTGATGGTTAGAGTATCATCATTGCTTACGTGAGGTTAATCTCAGGGTCCTTCTCCTGCTCTATGGTTGAGGTCATATCATGGTCTTAACAGGTCATTGAGTACTATCATGAGTATGGTTTCCTGAATGTCTAGATAAGGGTATATCAGGGTGGAATGATATGAGATAGTCATAGTGAGACTAATAGGCAACACATCATAAGTGAAGGTTGAAGGCTTGAGAGGTGAGTACAATGACTTGACCGGCAGTCATCATACATCAACTCACAGCTTCAGGTTTAACATGTTATACAGTATATAGGTAGCATCAGCATCAGACAACTATCAGTAGCAAGGCTTCATACTAACAGCTAGGCATAGCTCATGGTAGTCATGGTTATCATCAGGTAAAGGGTTCAGTATCAACATGTATAAGGCTTTAACATCTATACAAGGTTCTACGTAAAGATAACTTGCATGGAAAACATTTAATGAACTCTAAAGCAACTGAATATGTCTTCTCTACTTAAAATCAAACTGAGACAAGGTTTAAAGTTCTAAGGAAAGAAATAAACACCAGCAGTTCTCAACTGCTTCTACTCATCATCACAAGGTATGATGATACTCATTACAACCAACTGAAAATAACTCTAAAGAACAACAAACTTCTAAGAAAAACAAGCTTGTATATCATCTTCTAACTCCCTCCATTGTTAGCTCCACGAGTAGCCATGAAATCTGGATTTTTTGTCATTAAACGACGTGAGTTGTGACACTCAGTAGGCAAGAAGCAACAAAACAGTTTTAATGCAATACAGATGCAAGTTTTCAGACAAATCAACATGAGCAAGCACATAACCTCTGAACCATATTGATAACCCAATACATCAAGCAAAGAACATAGTAGTCAGCTCACACAACCGGAGCTCAGCTCAGACAAGAGCTACCCTGCGCAGGTTTAGGAAATCACATCCGTTTCCATGGATAACTCGTACCCAAATCATAGAATATTTAGATATCACACCCGTCTCATGGACCTCAGCCCAAAGTAGAACATCATGCTCAAGAACAATGTCAGTTAATCATCAAACATGATAGAAATATGAAGTTTGTAAAACAATAACTTAATCAAAACAGTTTTGGGTTTGTGTTGCGCCTACCTCAACAAGCAAGCAATCACAGCAAGAATAAAGGTATGATACACCAGAGACCTCTACCGGCTCTAGCTCCAAGTTCTGTTCTCAAGGGTTCTAGCTCTCCTTCTTGCGACAACCCTAAACTCAATCTCTAGTTCTCTTTATATACGGTTATCTTACGTCTAGTTTCATCAAATAAGGATTATGTATTCTTGTACGCAAAGCAATAGAGTTTCCATATACTCAGTCTCTCACAACCAATGGCTAAGTGACATGTCAAACCTATGACAATGCAATGGTTATCAAGGCTCTTCTTATTCGAGTATCAGGTTTCCTACCTTAATCAAGACTCTATCATAACCACATACGTGCTTGAAACAAATCAGGCAAACAACTTAGCTTAACCTCGTCTAGCCTAAGTGTCATGGCTAGCCATACCAATGTGCCTCATATCTTGCTTGTACCCTTCCTGGTTACCTTCACAGCTAAGGAAACTCCCTATATTTAGCTATAATGAGTAAACAAGGCATTAATCACACGTAACATGCATAAGTCATACGTAACAAGCAAGGTATAGTTCATACACAAACAAAAATGGGACTCACACATGATCACACCACACATGTATGCAGTCAAATTTGGGCCAGGGTATTACAGTAAGACCTAGTTAGCTCCAGTTGTATAAGTTTCTTAAGTGATTCTTTTTATAACTGAGGTAGAGACAAGTTGGGCATAGTTTACTCGGTTTACTTGTCAGCCGCCGCTTGTAAGTAGATTCCCGTATGACCTGGAGCAATCCGAAGGAAGTCACTTTGTGTATGTCAAACTGAAGAGGACAGTTCAAACATACAGTCAATAGTTAAGGTTGCAAAGCCGATATTGTTGACACAAGCCTTTAACAGCTGTTAAACCAACTCCTAGGCCTGTAAAGGACGTCAGCTAGGGGAATCAAGTGCGTGACGATCTGTGGGGGATCTAGAGACGTAAGGAGTGCGACAATAGCCAATTCGCTTGGAGGGCTTGAGTTGGTCTCTGCTACATCCCAGACCGAAGTCTTATAGTAGGCTAGTGTTTGTAGACTGTTACTATTGTGTGGTGTTCAATTTGGACGAGGTCACGAGGTTTTTCTATAAGTCTTAGTTTCCTCGTTAAAAAAATCTCTGGTGTCTTGTGTGCTTTACTTTCCGCATTATATTCTCTGATTATATAATTAAAGCAAACACAAAAAGTACGTTATTAATAATCGTCGAGTTGGTCCATAATCTATCCAGGGTATTTGCCAAGATTTATCTTGAGTTGGACCGATCACTTACGATCCCACTCCGGTTATCAGATTTGGATATTGATTTTTGAGATTGTCCATATCTTACCATAAGACTCACGAGCCCAAACGAAAAGTTGGTTGTATTTCGGTATCCCTGCTTTTTCAATATGATCCAAATTTTATCTCGTGACCTCATAACCCAAAATCAACCCAGTTATCCAAAATATTACTTGCAACCTCAATGATCCAAAAACAACCTTTTTATAATACATTTTTCGTGACACAAGATTTAACATGTGCACCAATCTTCCCAATAACCCAACTTTTGCCCCTCACTAAGATTATAGCCTATGAACCCATATTTGCACTTTCACTTAAATTTTCTTTTATGGTTCTAAATTTGACGTGTGATAAAAAATATAACCTGGATTTTCTTTTGCCAAAATTATGTGCAATAATAAAAATAAGAATTGATACATTCCGTTAGTGACCCTATATAGATCATGTAACCATAAAGATTGTTGACGCTTGAATTCAATCCCACGGTCCAAGAAAACCATCGAATATTTACACCTATTAGCTAGAAGTCAAAAACAAACTTATATCAGTATTAGCGTTCAAAGCAAACGAACTTTCGACGTACAGAAACCATAACAATCCTTAAGTTTCCTAAGCGGTGATAAAGGAAAGAACCATTCTTTAAGTTGCCTAATGCCAACTCTTATGGTGACACAATTCAATTTTCAACTTGACCTGCCACGTCATGCTGAAGAAGGGGCTAGCTTATATGGTTTTGAGTTGAATCAACTATTCTGCACCTTTTAATTGGCGGTGTGCGCACTTTAATACG
>JAJJMA010308332.1:20741-34469 GCA_023529015.1 Papaver nudicaule
TCTCCAGTTTTTGACTTCCAAGTTTTAGGTAAGAGTGTGCTCAGTGTGTTTGGAAATAGCTTCTTCTGTGTGTTATTAAAAACATACGGCAACAAAAATATGATTCTTGTTTCTTAATCCTGCAGCAAACCATGAAAGGGAAAGAGAAATATCCATTATAAGTTTCAAAATGTCCTTCAGAAGATTCTTCCATAACAGAAAGTGCAAATCATTTTCCACAATCTTAAAAGAAAAAACAATGAAAGAACAGGAGTTTATTTACCTTTCCAGACGAGTATTTGGATGCCACAAATTTCTCTGCTTTAGGATTTGGCAAGCCATCTTCTATTGAGAAACCCTGGTCAAATAGATCCATACAACAACATTATTTGTGGTCACTGAAGTACATAAAGGTGCAGTGTGCTATGGGTTTTACGCCACAACAGGATTTGATTATCATCCTATGTTCATCACAGTCACAAGTAAACAAATGTTTGAAATCGACACGTGTATAAAATAGGTATGAAAGGTGCCCTATAGTAGTTAGTTTGCTCATGTTGAACACAAGGATGTATTTAACTATAACGTTAAGATTTTGATAAAGGGATCTTTTCTGGCAGTGGCAGAAAAATTTGACTAATAATCTGATTCAATGAAATCCAAGAAAATTGTAAGTTTGATATAATGCACTTCACCAATCAAAAGCTCTAGCCTCAAGGACTAGGAAATTTGGTTTCCTAGATACACTTAAGACTCTAAGCAATTACAGACTGGATATTCAATCTGCTGGCATAGTAAAACGAATGGTGAACAGCAATTTTGGAGGGGGGAAAAAACAACTGGCCAACTGTACATTTCCAGGAACATAATTATCAACCAAGAGTTAGAAAAAAAATAGACGTACCCACTGGTAAATACAGAAATTAAAACATGATATGCCTAAACCTAAACAACTAATGAGTTACCACCCTAACCTTTCCTACATGGTCCTTGAGCTGAAAGATATTCACCTCATTTGCATTTTGACAGAAACCATTACTGAAAGTGGACAAGGGTAACAAACCTCAGGAGGGTCGAATTGTGCGCCCTGATTGCTGAGCTTTGCATGGGCTTCAGCATAGTCCTTGAAAAACTCCTCTTGACTTGTTGTATATTTCTCAGCATATACCTGAAAAATCATCAGGATGCATGAACATAAAGATTTTACAGCTGACCTCAAATCCTTCGGTTCATCCGTCACTCAGTCCTTACCTTGAATGATGGATCATCAAAAATAGCAGCATCCGTGGGCAAAACCAGCAAATCCTCGTCCCTTTTCTCTTTGATATCCTAAATCAATTATATCATGCAATCAGAAACATGAACTATGCATACTACTTATGATGATAAGTGTAACCAACTTTATACCGTGAAATAGGAATTATCAAACTTCAACCACTCAGCGGTCCACGATTGACCTCCTGGTGCCCCTGGTCCGTCTTTCTGTTGGTAGACAACCAATGACAAAAGAAGATAGTGAGATAACAATAATAGCCGGAAGTTTTCATTGTTGCAGTCGGCGATATAAATAAGACATGAAGCAACAACAAAGTACTGCCAATAAGATAGTGAGATAACTACTTTTATCACCTCGGATACATCCACCTGAAGACCCACAACTACTAAAATTGCCCGACATTCAATAGATGCTGGCATTAGGGTGCATAGTTACAACAAACTGCTATGTAAAATGGGTACTGAAATTTAAGCTATGGTACTTGACTGCAGGATCTATTGTTTAAATTGACTGAATTTTGAACAGATTTTTCATCTATATGGAAAGAAAATTTTCCTTTTACAAGATAGTTGGATCAAGCACTATTGACTCTGATACCACTCTTGAGTCTGATCATCTTAATTTTTGATCGCTGTCATCATCAAATAGCTCGGAGTTTTTAAACAACAAATAGAAAGTTGGTGTAAATTTCACATTGCAGAAACCTACCACTGCAAAAGTATTCAACATATTCTATGCTTGATACATACTGCATAACTTATTACACCCTATAAAATCAATCTTAAACCGCAATATTACCAACACTAACAAAGAAAGAAAGGAAAGAATAGGGACAAAGCATGAAACATAACTTTCTGAATTCCCTGCGCCATACTGAAACAATTTATGAGAGTAAAACACATGTTTTGGCTTGTGGCTCTTCTTTCAAGTGCTTATAATAATACCCAACTATGTCCCCCAGCCAGTGGTTTGTTTGACTTGATGAGAGTTATAAGATTATAATTGAGATTAATATTAATCAGGAAATAAAGCAGCTCCAGAAAAGAAAATAAAAAAATTGTTCTTTGATTAAATATTTAAAGCTATTGAAACATAAAATTTTGTTTTAACATACTGTATATTTTGTTTCTGGCTTTCCCCAACCACTTCGTTCTGGTCTAGACCTCCCCAGAGTGTGTGCACCAGACAATGCGACAATCTCCTGCAAATCAACGGGTGTTTAAGCAACTGAATCCATCGAGCAACCAAGGAATCAGTTAAAGATTGTTAGTCTGTATAACCTTGTCATTTAGTCCCATCCTATAGAAGACTTTACGGAGATGATCGGCAGGTGAAGGAGGACCGGCATCTGAAAATCCAAATCCAATGATTAGTTCCCATAGAAGTAGAAAGTTGATATGGGAGTTAGACTCCACAAGCAGGAATAGTGGAAAATAAGCTCGTGTTGTTTTATTCCAGAATATGAAGTAGTGAATGCTCAGAGGTGTCAATTAATATAAATATATGAATATGTGATCTACTAACTTAAAGTTATCCATTTGAATTCGGTACAAGACCTAAACAAGAGAATAAGCTCGTGTTATTTGTAGTTATCCATATGTACAAAAGAAAGCAGGAGAAAGTACAAATCAGGTTATACTTTGAAAATGATAAAAGACCGCCATAACCTATTGAAACAATCTCAAATCAGCAGGGATACAGTAAACATGGAATACTTGCAGCATTTATGATGCTTATTGATGTGAATAAAATACCTTAGTGAAGACCTTAATATTATACATACAAATACGAGTCACGAATTATACATCTTAATACTAAAGACCTTAGTGAAGTGATCACACTTACAAATGCTAAGGAATTTAAGATAAAGGACCTAGGAGCCTTGCGCTATTTCCTAGGAATTAAAGTGGCAAGATCATAAAGAATATATATCTCCCAAAGGAAATATGTTCTTGATCTTCTAACTGAGACAGGAATGCTGGGTTTGCAGGCCCATTGACACACCTGTTGAACCAAATCAGAAGTTGGGAGAAGACACCGATGGGATACCGATGCACAAAAAGAGGCATCAAAAGTTAGTGGGAAAGTTGATCTATATGTCTCACGCTCATCCTGATATTGAGTACTTTGTAATTGTAGCAAGTCAGTTTATGCATGCTCCACATGCGGCACATATGGATGCTGTGTATCAAATCCTTCGCTACCTAAAGTCTGCACTGGCAGAAGGAATGTTATTCTCGAAATATGATCCTGTGGAAGTTGAGGCATACACATATGCTGATTAGGCAGGTTCGATGATTGATCGCAAGTCTGTCTCTGGCTATTGTTCATTTGTGGGAGGAAACTTAGTGACTTAGAGCAGCAAGAAACAATCAGTGGTAGCTAGGTCTAGTGTAGAAGCGGAGTTTAGAGCTGTGGTTCAAGGAATCTGTGAGTTACTGTGGTTAAGAATATTGTTGACGGAGATTGGATTCCGATGAAGTTATATTGCGACAACAAGGCTGCCATTGCTCACAATCAAGTCCAACGTGATAGAACCAAGCATGTGGAGGTGGATACACATTTCATCAAAGAGAAGTTAAATGAAGGGATTATCAACACTTTTTTTGTAAGAACTGAAACCAGATTGCAGATATTTTGGCAAAAGGAGTTCCATCAACTCTTTCCTCGACTAGCTAGGCATGGGAGATATCCATGCACCTGCTTGAGGGGGGAGTGTTGGAATGAGTTTCATGGTTAAGTCAGTAGTTAGCCTTTGTGTTAGGAATAGTGTAACTAGATATTTTTACCTAACCTTAATGTTGGTATTGTTGTATGTTGAATCTTTACCTAAGCCTATAAAGGAAAACTCTCCCATGGGTGCAAAATCATTCACTCTCTGTTTCCACAATCTAGACCATATTCATTTGCTCTTATACTTCCTTAAAGGCAACAACATCAGATGCGACTTGCTAAAGCCATGTGGAGAACTTACCGACAGCATTTTAGACGAAGCACACTGTATCACTGTTTCGACAACAGGACGTTGATTCCACCCCCGTAACGAATTCCGAGCTCAAGGTTCTCTAACAACTAGAGAAGCAGTAAGCTCATATCCACCTAATCTAATTGCCAACCCACGTGCACTTTATACTTCCGATAGAGACCCAGTTTGAGAAAATGTAAGTTACCAAATATGCATTTCGGCCTAATATTTAGGTCGACCAACTAAGAGTTATGCAATACATTTTCTATGAGAAAGTCCGCATAAATGACTCAGATACGATCCTGTGGATTAAAGGTGACATGAGTACTTAGCACACATGCAAAATTGAACTAGTAATGCCGCCTGCTAATCAGAATGACAAGTGAAACAATTCTACTGTTGTTGGTTAAAGAATTTTACGCTCGAAGAGTTCCGCATGACCACAGCTAACAGTCTCAATGCACAAAGATAACACTATTATCGAGATCAGGGAGATGAACGAAAGAAGCCTAGGCAGCACAAACCATCGATACAACTTTATTTGACTATGTACAAATTAAATGAATGCATATGGCTATAGTAAAATTCCAAGTTCTCAAAATAATTATGACATATAGATATCTACTGCGTAAAATTTAAAACATATACAACAATAATAACAAGTTACGAACATGACATCTGGTGCAGCCTAAAACATACAAACTGAGAGAAAGATATCCAAAATCATCAAAGTCCGAGAGTCCAAGTGTCACCAAAATCCTTGGCCAATGTTTCTCAAATATGTAACTTTATTGGAGGGTCTAGGGACCATCCCCATGCTAAAGGAAGTTATGTATCAAGAATGAAAGTGCTTCTTCTTCTTCTTCTTCTGTTAATCCCTAATAACTATGCACGGAAAGACAAGAAGTGGAAATAATAGGAAACAAGACTCATCATATGGAAAACCTTTGATGGTTTCACAGTAGTGGCAAGTTTCTCCAATTCAAGCTGTTATTTGATACCTTACTATATGAAAGGTAATGTAGCAGGGCATGAGGTGATACCTTACTATATGAAAGGTAATAGCAGGGCATGAGGTTGAGGTTGTTTATAAAACATCTAAAGTAGGTGATCTAGTGACACTTTTACATTTCTATACTCCACACAACTATCGATCCAACACATCACATTACCAAACAATTCCACCTATTACCCAAAAACTGTAATAATTGTGTCACATATGCTAAAATACCATCGCAGATATCTTCATTTTAGACATATTTCAGCTCACCTGGAAGCCTTCCTTCTTCTGGACATTGTTCTGGTGCGGATACATCCACTCGTCCATACTTCATGGGAATCTTGGGCCCTCCAGCATCCTGAAAATTGTCATGAATTCACAAATAAGATTCTATTTCATTTTCAGCTAATAACCAATGTTCTTAATAATTGCATGATTAAACAAAAGAAATACCTCAATAGCAGTAGCACTTCCCAATTGGAACAAATCCGCATATGTAACACCTGGATACTTTTCTTTAATAGGCTGAAGTAGCTTCAATGCATTAACAAGACCTACAACAAAATCAGTAAGCAGAATACACATAACCAAAACAAACATTATAAACAAGTAAGTCTTTGCAATCTTTACCAGCATTAGCTGCGTGTTTCAGTTCTATATCGAAACGCAAACTTCCATTAGCTCCGCCTCTTTGTGGGAACTCTTGAATGTCCTTGTTATAAGTACCGGCATCATGCCATCCCAAACGAACCTGCAATCAAACAATCAATACCTTTGAGATGAATTAGATGAGATTCAAGGAGATCAATATGATATCATCAATTATCAAACCCTAAAAATGACAATAGAATCTGAATTTTGTTTTACCAGAATCGGATGACAGTAAGTTGTCTTGAGAAGTTGTTTGATATCTTCTCTTGCACTTTTCAACTGATCGGGATCTGATGCAAAACATGTTGGATTGATCACTGTTGCTCCTGTCTTGGTTACATGAGTCAATCTCCTTTGATGGATGGAGATTGAAGGAGGAAGAAGAGAAGAAGAATAGAAAGTGGAAGATCTAAGAGAAGTAAGAGTAACAGAAGAAGACGGAGATGAAGTGGAGAGTAATGAAACCTTCGATTTCGATGAAGATGAAAATGGACGGAGACGAGAAGGTGAAGAAGCAGCAGCAGCGGGAGTAGTTAAGGAAGACATTGTTGATGACAACAACACTATCTGTTCTGCTACCATTCGTTTTGTTATATTTCTATGCGAATATGAAATGCTTAGTTTCCGATTTTATTTATCCAGCATATCCAATCAGAAAGCAACAGCTGCCTGATGAAAAGCAAGACTTTGCTAGTTTAGTCGCATATGTGTGCCACTTTTCACCTACTAATTTTGAGTGGCATTTAAAAAAGTGAAACCGAGCTGTTTGTTTACTCCCTCCGTAGGCGAAATATTGAAATTACAATTCCAAGGTTTCTTTTGACTTGTTTTATCCATGTATTGAAAATTGCAATGATAAAAAGACAAAGGATAAAAACGGGAAAAAATATGAACTATAAAAACCAAAAAACTTCTTAATCTAAGACATTTCAACTTCTCCGCCTATATATTAGGGACGGAGGGAGTATTAATTATTCCGCAGGAGTACAAGACACAGGTTCATGGTCAGCGACTTAGCAGTGCAGTAGAGTGGTCGATTACCCGCCAAACTGTTAATCGACTCTAACCCGGATTTTCCTTTGGAGCAAGAGCTATGACGCATAATAAGGGTGTCAACGGAAGCGGATTCGGATGAGTCAATGGAAGCATCCAGATTCGCATCCGAAATCCGAAAATTTCAAACAACATTCGAATCCGATTTGAAATCCGGACGGATATAGTATCTTTGACTTCGAATTCGTATTCGAAATTTTATCAGGATTTCGTATAATACCCGATCTGAAATCAAAAAAGTAAAAAATAACAAATAGTTAGTATTTTCAGGAGAAATTAGTATTACATGATAAAGAAAAATCAATCTAAAAATATTTCTAATTGATTTTGTATGGAGTATTGTTAGATATTTGAAAAGAAAAAGGTAAAGCAAATAAAAGTACATGAATATGCATTTTTGTAAATAGTAAAATACACATATTAACTATATAATATCGAATACGAATTAATATTGATGCATTTGTAAAAGATGGTTTTCATAATGCTGATTTTGCCATTATTATTCGGAATCATGCATGGGAGTTCATGGGGGCACTGGCATTCTCTTCCATAGTAAGAGATATTGCTCAAGCTGAAGCTGTTGTTCTTTTAGAATCTCTGAATCTAATCATGCGCAAAGGAATGCAACAAGTAATAGTTGAAGGCGATAACAAGGCCGTAGTTAGTGCTTGTAATAATGTTCAGTCTAATGTTAATTGGGAAGATATGCATCTTCTCAATGAGTGTAGGAGTGTGTTTAAATCTCTGTGTAATGTGCGCATCGTTTTTCAAAGAAGGTTCTGCAACCAAGTAACGGATAAGCTTGCTAAAGCAATTAGATCAAGTATTAGATACTTGGAATGGTGGGATGATCCACCTAGTATCCTTGCCAAAGTCCTAAGTGATGATAATTTGTAGTTCTTTGTGAGTTTGGTCTGTCACGAGTCTTGAGTCTTGTACATTTCTATCATCAATACAATATGTTGTGTTTGTTGATCAAAAAAAAAAAAAAAAACCCTCTATTAGGTAGCAGTTCCTCTGTGGGACTATAAAGACTTCTCTAGAGAGTTGGGAAGCACAGGTAGGAGATATTTTCCTTTGTGGTATTATGGGAGTAACCTATAACCTTGGTAACCTGATCACGTTCTTTTCTATTCTACAGTCCTTCTCTTCTGCAATAAGGTCATTGAAGAACTGATACGTTACATACAGGGTTGTAAGGCAACGTACGGCTGCACACGGTGTTGTAAGACCTAGTTAGCTACGGTTGTGTAAGTTTCTTTAGTGATTCTTTTCACAACTGAGGTAGAGACAAGTTGGGCATAGTTTACTTGGTTTACTTGTCAGCCCCCGCTTGTAAGTAGATTTCCGTATGACCCGGATAAATCCAAAGGAAGTCATTTTCGTATGTTAAACTGAAGAGGACAGTTCGAAACATACAATTGGTAATAGAGGTTGCAAAGCCGAAGTTGTTAGGGCATTGTCCGGTCAAACCCACTAGCGTTGGTATGTCAAGCTAGTAGTCAGTTTTAGGTGTCAAAACACAAACTTGATTTAGCCTCCTAGAGTTTAGATTTCGGAATTGGGATATAGACAAAGTAGTAGAGACCTTGAAGACGAAGACTGTGAAGACAAAGAAGACATCAATTATTCTTCATCGACAAAAGGTTAGTAGGAGTTATGACTTTTATGGAAATTCTTCTATTCTACTTATTATATCTTTCGAAATAGTCGGCTACTTTAGTAGAGATACGAATAGCGATTGAGATCGTATTCTTGTCTATATAACCATGTGTTATGTTGGTATTTGTCCCACGAATACTAAGGTTACAAGATGCGTGAGATAGATTCGATACCATGATTCGATACCATCTTTCCATAGCAATGGTTTGCTTGAAAATCACTTGTAGGATATGGGTGAATCTAAAGGAGTACTCTTGAGCAAAAGTCCAGTGGATTATAGCTGAGGGCGTATAACACGTCTAAGTACTGGCCCAGCCCAGAACTTCCAGCGGATCCAGTTAAACCCTAATTCTGAGTAACGGCGGTTTCCGAACCGGTTCGTGAACAATGACTCCGGATTTTACTCCTGAGTTCAAAAACATCGATTTGTACACGTACATGTACGTGAACCACAGATTCGATGTATCTGGCCGGAATTCAGAAGGACGGTTCCCGAAAACCCTCCACGTGGATATTCTTCTGGAATTTCATGCGGGTTAAACTCTGACTCCTTTATCTCTTAGTTGGACTTGGTTATCACGAAAATATCTTTTGTGGTCCATCTAACGATTCTCAATGTGTCAATAAGATAAAGATTATCTCTGGTCTGTTGGATATCAATCTTGAAGTGTTTTTGAGCTAACAAAACACTTGGCAACTAAATGATAAAGATTTCCAATTGAGATAAATCTAGGTTACTTTGTGTGCAAGTCAAGTAACGAGTTCGTTTTACACGCGCACTTGCTAAACTTGTGGAACAGTAACTAGTTGCTTTATTCCTAAGCAACCTATCTTATTGAGTGCTATAAATAGAGGGTTTCAGGACGAAATACCACGAGCATCAAGCATAAGTGAAGTTTCTCTGTGGAATTGATCGTAAACTCTTTTCACTTAGGTGAAAGCTTGTTGTGGTATAGTCATCCTCTATTAGGTAGCAGTTCCTCTGTGGGATTTACCTAACGACTATAAAGACTTCTCTTGAGAGTTGGGAAGCACAGGTAGGAGATTGAGACCTTAGTGGTTAAAATCGGATTAACCTGTAACCTTGGTTGCCTGATTACGTTCTTGTTTATTCTACGATCCTTCCCTTCTGCTATAAGGTCATTCAAGAACTGATACGCAACTACAAGGTTGAAAGGAAGCAACGCACGACTGCACTCGGTATTGTAAGACCTAGTTAGCTCCAGTTGTATAAGTTTCTTAAGTGATTCTTTTTATAACCGAGGTAGAGACAAGTTGAGCATAGTTTACATGGTTTAGTTGTCAGCCCCCGCTTGTAAGTAGATTTTCGTATGACCTAAAGCAATCCGAAGGAAGTCACTTTATGTATGTCAAACTGATAGAGGACAGTTCAAACATACAGTTGATAATTGAGGTTGCAAAGCCGGAATTATTGACACAAGCCTTTAACATCGGTTAAAGCAACTCCTAGGCCTGTAAATGACGTCAGCTAGGGGAATCAAGTGCGTGACGATCTGTGGGGGATCTAGAGACGTAAGGAGTGCGACAGTAGCCAATTCGCTTGGAGGGATAGAGTTGGTCTCTGCTACATCCCATACCAAAGTCAGATGGTAGACTAGTGTTTGTAGACAGTTTGTATTGTGCGGTGTTCAATCTGGACGAGGTCCCGAGGTTTTTCTACAGGTCGTAGTTTCCTCGTTAGAAAAATCTCCAGTGTCTTGTGTGCTTTACTTTCTGCATTATGTACTCTGATTATATAATTATAGCAAACACAAGAAGTACGTTATCATTAACCTGATTGTTGTCCTTAATCCATCCAAAGGATTTACCAAGACTTTTTCTTGCGTCGGACTGATCCCTTGTGATCCAAACTCAGGTTATACAGATTTGGATAGTGATTTTTGAGATCGTCCAGATGTGACCATAAGACTCACGAGCCCAAACGAAAAGTTGGTAGTATTTCGGTACCCCTGTTTTTTCAGAAGTTATCAAGAAGCCTTTAACAGCGGCTAAAGCAACTCATAGGCCTGTAAATTACGTCAGCTAGGGGAACAAGTGCGTAGGATCTGTGGTGGATCCAGAGACGTAAGGAGTGCGACAGTAACCAATTCACTCGGAGGGTTAGAGTTGGTATCTGCTACATCCCAGACCGAAGTCTTATAGTAGGCTAGCGTTTGTAGACAGTTAGTACTGTGCGGTGTTCAAACTTGAGGAGGTCCTGAGGTTTTTCTACTAGATTATAGTTCCCTCATTAAAAAAATCTCTGGTATCTTGTGTGCTTTACTTTCCGCATTATATCTCTGATTATATAATTAAAGCAAACACAAGTAGTACATTATTATAACCTACAGTTAGTCCTTATTCCTTTAGAGGAATTCACCAAGATTTGTGGCGTTGGGACTGATCACTTATGATCCAACTCAGGTTATCACAGATTTGGATATTGATTTTTGAGATCGTCCATATCTTACCATAATACTCACGAGCCCAAATGAAAAGTTGGTTGTATTCCGGTACCCCTGCTTTTTCAGGGAAAACTACTCATCTCTCGCTTAGATCAATATATTTACATGAATTTCGATTTTGGGCCCTAATGAATCGTTATTGGATCATCGACGATGATATTGTAATCATGGGTGCTTGGGTAATCCATCTTAAATTTTTTGTTACCAGTTAAAACACATCTTCTGCTGAATAGCTATTTATGGTCTTAAACCTTACATGAATGACGAAATTGTAATCTCTCAAATTGTTAACAAGTTAGGTGTTGTTATTAGTTAAAGACCTTCTGGCTGCAAACCGTCTGGGGATGATCTCGTCTTTGTTTAGTGCAATATCAATATAGAAAGGTCTACTATACAAAATCTTATTATACTATTTCAGTTGGCAACTCCACCAAATCGATTGTCTTTTTTGTTAATTACTGCAATCCTCATAATCATTGTGCCTTTTGCCATCGCTTGGCTCGTATAATTTTTTTTTTAAGGAAGGACTTCAGAGAGCCCCCAACTTTTATTAATCAAATGAATACCTCGTTAAAATTGAGGTTTGAGGGAATACAAGGTGGTTTAGATAAATTGTTCCACCAATCAGTTACATTATTACGCATAGAATACTGACAAAGATCAACAGCAGGTTTACGAACCGAAGTAAAATGGACATCATCCAAAAAGCTTCTCTCCTCCTTTATATGTAAGATGGGATATATTATACTCCATGGAATCTCGCTGGGATCTCCCAACATAGCTTTAGAGACAGTAGCAGCGTCTCCTTCAAAAATAACCTTACTAAGCTTTTATCTTCTAGCCAAATGAACACATAAGAGCAGGGCTTTTGTCTGAGCGATCAAAGGAGATGTAGCATCAAACGTCTCTGTACCACAACCTATGTGTTAGTATAAAATCTGCATAGAGACTTTATACCTAACAGCCATGAAATGATTACGACAGATTATATATATTAAGAATACAGAATTTGATGCCTAGACGATTACGAGACCAAACAGTTTGTACCGAGAGATGAATTCATATATTAATAAACAAGATGGATAACATATAATCATCGAACTATAAATTTCTGGTGATACAATACATGGGAGTTATGTACCAAAGACCAGAGGAGATACTAACCTAATCCCTCTCACACGCCTTAGGCTATAAAAAAAATTACAACCCTTACAATGGCTCTCGAGCCCTCCTTATATAGGAGGAGTCGAAGATAGATTACAGCTAATAAGACAAACGACTCAATCGTGGTGGTGTCAGACTTTGTCGAGTAAGTCGGTTACTATTCGAGATGTCTTTGAGATTCCTTGCTGTCCTCGGCGCCTTTCCCTCGATATACCCAATATTGTCTCGAGGTTCTCCCTTTTCCTGTGAAGTATTCAACTCATGGCTACTCTTTCGACATCTTCCTAACTGTCACGTCTCGTTCCTCTGTTTACAATCCAAGACTTATCTTCTCGTACCGAGAGCTTTGTAGAGCGTCCTTCGTAGCTTTTGTTGGGATTACAGCGGTAATCACACCAAGAAGTTGTCCTTTGGATTACGTAGAACTAAAGATAAAGATGCAAACACACAAAGAAGAATAACAAAGCAAGAACACAGGGATTTAATGTGGTTCGGCGTACCTACTCCATAAACAGCAACGATCAACTCTTATTGATAGAACCAATTATAAGAGACACCAACACCTGACTCTCTCTGTAACAACCAGAAGGTCTATCACCCAATTGTGTCTAACGGGCTTAACATGGATGCCTATATATAGGCTTACATAACTTGAATACCAAGGTACATAGGCAGAGGGACTTACCAAGAATATCACATCCTTGGTTTCCTAAGTTACACCACCGTGTACAACTCAAACTCCTAGCTATACTAGGAAACTCGCCAGACGAGGATGCCAGACGAGGCTGGCAGACAATACTAAGCCTAGAATACTCTAGAAACTTCGACAACTCTAACAGCTTTTACCCCCTACAGTTTGCCTCTTTCCTTCCCTAGTGTTGAAAATGCTTGGGAAGGAAATTTCTGCTTCGGAACCGTCTTCGTGACACGTGCCCCCTTGAAGTGACGTTACAGTGAAACGTTCTGCATGTTCCCGAGATTCTAGCTACCTTTTGACCTTCCAACCAGTAGCGCAGGTTTCCTTCTACAATTTAAGTTTTATTTTCTCCCTCTAAAAAAATTTGGTCCTTTCGTATTCTCCTTCCTCAGCTCCGGTTTACTGGTTCTTCCGAAACCCTAAACTCCATCTCTTGATCAAACATTCTATTATCATAATCCTCTGTCCTCCCGTGTTTTATTTCGTGTAATATCTCATAAAGGTGTGTTCTTTTTTGTTTTACTACTTTCTTGACCTTCAATCTCTCCCACCTCTGCAATTTCTGGCGCCGGCTATATCCTTACTTATCTCCGCCGTACTTTCTTTCCTTTCTCATGGCTTCTCCCTCTATAATCGATGCTCTCATCTCTAAGATGAGGAATTTAGGTTTTAAATCCGATTCTTTTGGCCTGAGGGCCATTGATGCTCCCGGTGGCCGGCTGTCTCCAGAGCTGGTTGCGGAGTACCAATTGCAATGAGGAGAGACTTTTAATCACATCCCACCAGATTTTTGCTGGGCTGATTCCCCCATTTTAC